>JASANC010005443.1:0-11890 GCA_030248135.1 Theristus sp. LFF4_11
CGGTGGGAAAATGGGGTCGCCGAAACCAAGTCTGAAATTTTCACCCTCCTCCCATATGAGTGGGGGTCATATGGTAAGTCGGTGGCTCCTCAGATGGTGATATTCGGACTCCCTGAAAAATTCTGAACAACTTTCATTTAAAAAAAAATTAAAAAAATCTATATTATTAAATTTACAATCTGTGCGTGCGTGTGTGTGTGGCACTTTTTTGCAATTTGAATTGGCGCCCTTTTTTGCTACTTAAGAAAACTTCATCTCAATTTCCTTAACCTTTTTTTTAATTAATGCCAGTTGAGATTGTTTTCTCAAAACGTCGCTCTTCATAGCTGGAGTTATCATGATACTCTTTGGTCAACAGAGACAGTTCAGCGCAGCACAGGCAAATGGAAGCGTGGCTGATCAAAACTTGATGTTCGACTGGGAAAGATGTAACAAAACCGTCTTTGAAAAAAGTTTGAAATTTTTTTTAAATCGGGTTGCAAAACGCACATCGACATCGGCATTGCAAGTTGCACTTTGGATTCATTCAAAACAAGTAAATTTCATTGAAATTGATACTCCATATTTCATTTTCAAATTGATACTCCATGGTTACGAGCGATAATTTCAACGTAACGCACGATGGGCAACTGGCAATTGTTGCTGCTCAAAACTTGACGAGCGACTGCGAAAGATGTAACAAAACCGTCTTTGAAAAAAGTTAGTTTTTTAATTGGGTCGAAATGGTATTTACCATTCATTTTCACTTTGCAAAATGTTTGGGTCATGTTGGGGTAAACGGGTAAAAAAGCAATGACTGCAAAACGAAATTATAAACGTCACTTTTTTGTTTCTTCTTTATTCATTTTCACTTTAGAAAAAAGGCTTGGCTTATGTTAGGGTAACCGGGTAAAAGAAGCATTAGCTTTTTAAAACGGGTATTTTTTAATGAAAAAAACGTTAATTTTTGTATTTTTTATTCAATCTTACTTAACTTACAAAAAGGCTTGACTTAGGTTAGGGTGAACGGGTAAAAATAGCAAAATCATAAACTTCGCATTTTCACTTTACAAAAAAGGCTTGGCTTAGGTAAACGGGTAAAAAAGCATTAGCTTTTTAAAACGGGTAAATGAAAAAAACGTTAGTTTTTATATTTTTTATTCAATTATACTTCACTTCAAAAAGGCTTGCCTTCGGTTAGGGTAAACGGGTAAAAATAGCAAAATCTTAAACTTCGCATTTTTTTGTGGGCGACTTCACGGCAGCGCAAGGTAAATTTTCTTCAGGGTTATTTATCAGTAAACGTTACTGTTTTTTCTTTCTAAATCAATGCCACTTCACCAAAAAGGCTTAGCATTGATTAAGCCACATAAGCTCGGGTCAATAGGCTAGTTTTTTTTAAAGAAAAAAAAATAGAAATTTTTTTTTCTTGACATCTCAGGTGTACCCCCCCCCTACCCACCTGCCCACGTCTTCGGTACTGCGGCTACTGCCAATGGTCCTTTCTGCAGTTTACAGACATTTACAAAATTGCACCAGCATTTGATACAAAACGCGCTTTGCTTTATATGAATGATGCAATCAATCGCCATTCGCCCGCCAGCCTAGAAACTAACCGCGTGTTTAACGGTTAAAATAAACTACAATTCTCCGAATATGTTCTAAACCTAATCCTAAGCAAAGCCTGAGCCTAATCCTAATTCTAAGTTCAGCCCTAAGCCTAAGCCAAGCCTTTTTAGAAGTGCGGTGCATGAGCAAATAGCGCACGTGACCACTCCAGGGAAGGGAATCCATTCCATAATCTTAATCCTGTTTAAACATGTAACATTAGGAAGTCGGACCAATATTAAGCTGATGAACAAAACCCTTTTTCTCTTTCCTCTGATTGTGCAATTAATTGCCTACCACCACGTTCTTCGGTTCGCACCAGTGGCCAGTTCTATAAAAGTGAACAGTTGAACATAGTTGTTCCAGAGCCGAGGGGTTGGGGGGCCGATATAGATAGCTGGAGCAAATTTTCTAGATAGATAGATAGCTGGAAAATTTGGGGGGGAGCCGCGGGGGGGGGGGGCCATCGTGACGGTAATGCATCATTATTAAAACAGGTGCATGTGCAGTGGCGGTGCCCCTGCCCTTTAACACAGGAAAGAAAAAAAATGCAAAAACTAAATTGATCATTTTCACCTTATAAAAAAGGCTTGGCTTAGGATTAGGATTAGGTTTAGGATTAGGAACCTACAACGGCTCATTGCAAGCAACCTCTGATCAGAAATCAAAAAAATCACTTTTAAGTATGTATACAAATCTGTGACTTTGGGGGGGGGCGGTCAAAATTTTGAAATTTGATAGATAGATAGCCAAAATGCTAAAAAGCTATAAAAACAGCAAAATAATGCTAAAAATACACTAAAAATTAAGTATAAACGCGTATTTTACCTAAAATTAGCGAAATTTTCAAGAATTACGAGCAAAAATGGTCAATTTTGGTTAAAAATTGACTCATTTTATGTCTTCGAAGACAAAAATTTTCAGATAGATAGCTGACTGAGAAATTTTTTTGGATAGATAATAGCTGAGCCGAAAAAACCTGTCTGATAGAGATAGATTCTAAAAATTTTTTGGGGGGGCGGCCCCCCCAGGTAGGGTTGTTAAACAAAAATGAAATTTTTTTTTAAAAGTGATTAAAAAAAACAAAAATGCCGATTTTTTTTTTAATTCGAAAAATTTTCCTCTAATATGCTCTGAAAACCTCAATTTTGGCACAATTTTTCGAAAGTTCAACAAAAATTTTCTTTGATTATACCTCGTAAAACCTTAGCAGTCGATTTTGGGCCGTTTTACCGACTGATTTTAGGCTTCGACAACATCTGCGATGAAGTTTTTGAGCGTCCCAAAGCTTAGCCTACCATTTCCGATGCAGATAAGGTGACGATTCGCCTCGCAGAGCGTCCGATTGTGCTCGCTGCTCCGTTTGCAAGGGCAAGCGCTACGTTGTCTGGTTGCTGCTTCGTGTCGTGTCGTCGCGACACCATCAGAAGAATTGATCGAATTTCAAGGCGGTATGTTTGTCTTCACTTTAGCATTAGCTTAGCTGGGGACAATTAGTGACGTTTTGGAGGTCAAAACACAAGAAGAGGCATGGTGACGGTTTGGAAAAGGGGTAATTGAGGTCACCAAAACAAAATCTGCAAAGTTCCGCCATACGGGAGTCATTCGGGAGGCGCTTGCATATCATATGTGGTTCTTCGGACTCCCTGATTGATTTAGCACAACTTTGATTTTTGAAATTTAAAAAAAAAATTTTTTTTAAACAAAAATGACGATTTTTGTTTTTTTTAACAACCCTAGTCGCGACACCATCAGAAGAATTGATCGAATTTCAAGGCGGTATGTTTGTCTTCACTTTAGCATTAGTTTAGCTGGGGACAATTAGTGACGTTTTGGAGGTCAAAACACAAGAAGAGGCATGGTGACGGTTTGGAAAAGGGGTAATTGAGGTCACCAAAACAAAATCTGCAAAGTTCCGCCATACGGGAGTCATTCGGGAGGCGCTTGCATATCATATGTGGTTCTTCGGACTCCCTGATTGATTTAGCACAACTTTGATTTTTGAATTTTTTTTTTAATTTTTCTTTAAAAAAAAAATGACGATTTTTGTTTTTTTTAACAACCCTACCCCAGTACCGTGGGCGGGGGGGGTGTTACAAACGGGGGATGTCTAAGAGATGTCCGTGTCTCCCGTTTGCACGATGTTACAAGTCCCAAGTTTCTCACTCACTTTCTAATTTTATTTCAAAACATCGAAAAGTCCGAGAGGCGAAGTCCGCGTAACAAAAACAACGTCAACACACAAATAAGAAAATCAACTGAAAACACAACTCATTAAACAAGAAAATCACGGCATTATATAGGTTTCTGAAATTACGAAATATGTTGAAACAAAAACAAATCAGAAAGTTTAAAAAACAATGCAAGACAAAATAACAAACATGTTAGTCCGGGATTTGCGTCAGAGATAGAAACTTGTCAGTGGGGGTGTGTGGTTCTTAGAAAAGGTTATTACGTCACACCACTCCCCCAACCGAAAAGTTTCGTCCTCGAAACAAAAAGGTGTCTGTGTCCAGGAAGAAATGCAATTGTCTGTGTCCGAGGAAAATGCAATAATTTGTAGTCCGGGAAAAAAATGCAATGATCAATAATTTTTTTGTGTAATCACTCGTCTTTTCTTCTAAGTCTTCTGTCTTCTCCTAAGTCTTCTTTTGTTGTCCATCTTGTCTTGGTCGTTCGTGTCTTCTACTGCATTGGGCGCTTGCGCGACGGCGGAGGTTGAGGGTCTCTGGGCGGCATCGGTTGGTTCGTCTTTCGCTGAAAAAAGTTTCAAACGGTTTAAATTGACAGTTTCAATAGGTGCCAAGAAGCCTTGCGGCGTAACTTGGGCATTTGTATTTGTCAGGGCACGAATTTCAAAAGGTCCTTTGTATTTAGGGCAGAATTTTGCAGTGAGTCCAGCTGGGGTCCGAGGGTCTTTTACAAAAACGGTGTCGCCTAAGTTAAATGTGTGCGGTGCGGTGTCTTTGTTGTAATGTCTAGCTTGTTTCTGCAACTTGGCGTGCCATGTGTCAATAGCTATCGAGCAAGTGTCACGGAGAGTCGCTTTGAGAAAGAGCATATAGTTGTCCGAGTCAACAGTGTACGGTGACGGGTTGAAGTCAAGGTGGGCGTCTGTCAGGGCAGTCGGGTGGAAACCAAAGAGCATGTAAAACGGCGTGTAGCCGGTGGACTCAACTCGTGACGTGCGGTAGGCGAATAATAAAAGGTCAATGTGCTGGTCCCAGAGCGCCTGTTTTTTGTCAATGAAGCAAGAAATGGCTGTCTTTAGTGTGTGGTGAAACCGTTCAATGGCACCATTACATTTTGGATTGTATGGTGCGGTCGTCTTGTGTTGTGTTTCAAACGTTTTGCACAGTTCCTTGACTGTGTTGGAAACAAAATTTTTTCCTCGGTCCGAGCAGATTACTTGAGGTGCACCAAAGCGTGCAATAAATTTGACAAGGGCGTCCGCGGTTGTCTCAGCGTTTATGTTTGGTACGGGAAAAACTTCTGGCCATCGTGTCAGTGCGTCAATGATTGTGATGCAATATTTATTGCCTTGCAAGCTTTGTGGAAAAGGTCCTATTGCGTCAATGTGAATGCGTGCAAATGGATGAGTGACAAGTGGCAGTGTACCTAAGGGTACTTTCTTTGTGTTTTTTGGTGTCTTGTGGAGTGCACATTGTTTGCAGTGTTTGACGTAATTAGTAACGTCTTTGAGCATGTTGTTCCAGTAATAGCGTTCCATTAATCTGCTATAAGTGCGATGGATGCCAAAATGTCCAGCTTGCGGTGTGTCATGGTTGTCACGTAACAGATCTTGCTTTGCGTTTTCGGGGATTACAAGGAGAGTGAGTCTGGGTTTGCGTGGGTCTATGCGATATAAAACTCCATCAAACAATTCATAGCAAGGTCTGTGTGCGATTATTGCTGTGGCTTGAGTGAGGTCATTTGGTAGAATGTCTTTCTCAATAAAGTCGATGAGCGGTTTGAGATTTTTGTCTTGTCGTTGCATTTCGATCATTTTTGTTCGTTGTTTTGTGTCAACGGTGTCATTGTCTTGAGTGTCCATGCGCGTGCTGATTTGTGCGTAGCCTGTAAAGAGGTCTTCTTCTGTGTCAAGGGGGTCGAGAAGGATTTTATTGTCAGAGTCACTTGAGATACAAACACGTGAAAGTCCATCTGCGGCATTGTTGTGAATGCCACGTTTGTATCTGATTGAAAGTCTGTAGCCAGATAAGGTGTATGCCCATCTAGCGAGTCGTCCTTGGTGATTGCCAGTTAATAGCCATACAAGAGGAGCATGATCTGTTTCGACCAGTACTTCCATGTTATAAATGTAGGATCTAAACGTCTGGCAGGCAAACACAATGGCTAGCACTTCACGTTCTGTCACGGAATAGTTCTTTTCAGCTTTTTGAAGAACTCTGGAGCCGTAAGCAACTGGGCGAACGGTTCCATCGTCCTGTTCTTGCGAAAGTACGCAGCCTAAAGCAACGTCTGAAGCGTCTGTTTGTAAGATCCAGCGTCGTCCATCAAAGATTGGATGGGCGAGAACCGGTGCGGTTGTCAGTGCCTTTTTTAATTTGTCAAATGCTGTCTGTGCTAGCTCTGTCCAAGTGAACTTTTCGTTTTTTCGTGTCATTTTGTGCAGAGGTTCTGCAATTTTGGCATAACTCTCAATGTAACGTCTATAGAAACCTGCTAGTCCGAGAAATGCAAGAACATCTTTGATTGATTTTGGCGTTGGCCAGTTTTTTACCTTCTCAATTTTTCGTTCGTCTGTGCGCACTCCATTTGCTGTGACAACATGTCCGAGAAATGGCACTTCTTGTCGCGCGAACGAACATTTTTCAAGCTTTATTTTTAAATTAGCATGTCTCAGTCTGGCAAAGACTTTGTCGAGTGCATGAATGTGTTTTGTCCAAGTGTCTGTGTAAACCAAAACGTCGTCCAAGTATGCTGTCGTGCATGGGAGATTGCGAAGCACAACAGACATTAGTCGCATGAAGAATCCAGGCAAGGACTGTAAGCCGTAAGGGCATCTGGTCCATTGCCATTGTGAGTCAGGGGTAACGAAACTGGTTTTTTCTTTGTCTTTGTCTTCGATGATTATTTGGTGGTATGCTTGGTTCAAGTCAAGAGTTGAAAAATATTTGGCTCCACCAAGTTTGTCAATGAGGTCAGTGATGAGTGGGAGCGGGAACGCTGACTGTCTTATTTGATTGTTAATGCGTCTGTAGTCTGTCACTAAGCGCCAATCGTTGTCTTTTTTGGGTATTAGAAAAACAGGTGACGCATAAGGGGAATCTGACGGTTCAATCAATCCTGCTTCGTGCAATTTTTGAATTTTTTCTTCAAGAACGTCTTTGAGTGCATGCGGTATTTTATATGGTCTACACCGAATGGGCGGTGCATCGCCAGTGTCAATTGAAAATTTCACTAAATCGGTTGCGCCAAGGTCGTATGGACCTTTCGAAAAAATGTCGCCATTTTTTATGAGTAAGTCGCGAAGCGCGCGTTTGTGGTCAGTGTCTAATTGCATGACTGACCAGTCTAGTGCGTCAACAGTTTTTATCCAGTCCTGGTGTTCTTTTTGCGTCATTGGTTTAGGAGTTGCGTTCATGTCTTTCTTTGTGGAAATTTGTGCGTGCATGTTTTTTGTCTGTGGTTGTGTCAGTGTCTCTTTGTCATTTGAGTCATCGAAAAGTTTGACTTCACCAATGAAAGTTTTTTCATATACTGTGACTGGAAAACGAGTTGGATTATTGAGATGAACGTCAATTACTGGATTGTTGTCTTGGTGTCTGGCAAGTAGAACTTGATCTTGGAAATTAAAAAGTCGAGTTTGTTTTTCTTCATGATTGAACAACACAACAGGGTCATTCGGTCTGAGTGCCATCCGTTCTACTGTGCATGTGACAGGTGTCAGTGTGTTTGGTTGCAATACAACAGTGTTCAAAATACGAGCGTGTCCTCTGGTGAGCATTCCGTGTGGCATTGTTGTGTACGCTGGTCCAACTGGAAATGCTGTGCTTTTGCGTCCTTGAGAAATTTGCATTAGTCCACGTCCTTGTTGGTCAACGGCAATGTTTACTGGAGAGATTCGTGGAAGTAAGTCAGCACCTAAGAAAACATCAACGAGTGCGTCATCCACTACAAGTAGTGGATGATCTTTGATTATAAGAGTTCCAGGATCAGCGGCTAGTCCGAGCTCAAGTGAGGCTAAAGCGATTCCTTTTACTTGGAAGTTACTGCCTCCCATTGCCTGTCCAGTGAAGACGGATGTGTTTTCCCATTGAACATTTGCACGTTCACACGCTTCACTTGTGATGAGTGTGTGAGACGAGCCAGTGTCAAAAACTGTTCGAAGCTTTGTGTGATTAATTGATGCGGGAACATAAAAAACCCACATTGAATGCAAAATTTGTCGGATGTGCTCGAATCTGCCAGCAAAACAACGTGGTAGCATTGGGCTGTCTGTGCGTGTCTGGGTGTTGTCATGGTTTTCGGCTGAAGTTGCTGTGTGTTGTGATGGGGTGTCGTTTGCGAGGTGTTGTTCCTGTTTTAATGATTCAGGCGTGGGAGAAGGCGTGCTGTGCAAGCTAACAATGTCAGAGGGCGCATAATGAATTTGTGCGCTTGTGGTCTCGGTGATTTTTGATTCTGTGTTTGCAAATGCGTTTTGTTGATTGTTATTGTTCGGTGATGGTGCAGGCAGGGTGGCAATGTCTGGTGGTGGAGGACTTGATTTAGTTTGGTCCGTGCTTTCACTAACGGATAGTGGTTCAACATACGACGGTGCTTGAGAGCGTCTTTGTCTTTGGTTTATTTCCTGCAACTCCATTGTCTCATGACTTGGTCTGCGGCGAAATCTTGCGAGGCGAACTGCAGGCCAGTCTGAGGGATGCAGGTTTTTTCGTCGTTCTACGCGTCGTCTGAGGTGATAACACAAGCGTCTGCGAAAGCGTTTCATTCGTGAGCAAAAACGTCTTGTGCATGTATTGCTGACATTGGAATGAGAGATGTATGCTGTGCAGCAAACCCATAGCAATGCAATTATGATTGCAGCTATGATTAGCGCAAGCAAGGTGTTGAAAATGATTTGCGTCAGAGATAGAAACTTGTCAGTGGGGGTGTGTGGTTCTTAGAAAAGGTTATTACGTCACAGGGGGTGGGGGGGGGTACACCCCCCCCCCGCGCCCCCGGGGCCGTCGGGTGGGGGGGGGGTGGGGGGGCACCGTGCCACCCCCCCCTAAAACCGGGCACCCCCCCCCATCGTACCCCCCCCTCGAAAATTTGGCCGACACCCCCCCCCCACCCCCCCATGAAATTTTGTCTGGCGGACACCCCCCCCCCCAAAATTTTCTGCACACCCTAAAATTTTTTTCGAAAATCATGATTTTTTGTCTATAAAGTCCATAATATAAGCTGAATATATGATAACTTGACCATCTTCATTGTAATTTCAACGATTTTGCAGCAAAATTTAGCGTTTTTCCTTCAAAATTTAAGCGAAAAATTATCAGGGGGGGGTGGGGGGGTGGACCCCCCCACAGAAAATTTTGAAAAAATGCACCCCCCCATGGGACCCCCCTGGGGGGGGGTCCCACGTTACCATAGGTTGGACCCCCCCTCACTTTTTGGTCGGCACCCCCCCCCCCACGGTACCATACCCCCCTCGAAATTTTTTTTGGGCCCACGGTACTGCCCTACCCCCAGGCCCCCCTAGAACAACTATGCAGTTGAACAGTTGAATAGTGAGTGAACCAGTGAACAGTGAATTTTTGAACAGAATAATTGAACAGAAAAGAAACCAGTACCGTGGGCGGGGGGGGGGGGGTGGGGGGGGGGTACACCTAGAGATGTCAAAAAAAAAATTTTCCATTTTTTTCTTTTTTTTTTTTTTAAATTTTTTTTAATTTTTTTTTAAATGAAAGTTGTTCAGAATTTTTCAGGGAGTCCGAATATCACCATCTGAGGAGCCACCGACTTACCATATGACCCCCACTCATATGGGAGGAGGGTGAAAATTTCAGACTTGGTTTCGGCGACCCCATTTTCCCACCGACGACATCACGTCTCGTGTTTTGCCTCTCAATTCACCTCAAATAACACGGAAACAAGTTCAACAACAAACCGGTGTGATCATGCTGACGACACGAGGCGAAACAGCAACGAGCAACCAACGAAGTTACGCTTGCAGTGGCAGACAGTGCAATTTCGACCTTTCGAGATCCTGAAAAACGATGCGTAAATGTGAGTTCTCTGCTTCTATCTCACCTTAGCGACATCGGAATTTGTTGAACTAGCCTTTGCGACGCTCAAGTACTTCAATGCGCGAGTCGATCATCACTCACCAAGGCTGAAAACAGTCGATAAATCAATCCAGAATACCACCTGCAGCGTTGAAGACTAAGTGACAAGGTAAAGTCAAAGAAAATTTTTGTTGAACTTTCGAAAAATTATGCCAAAAACGGCATTTTCAGGGCACATTAAAGAAAAAATTTCAAAAATTTTTAATAAAAAAATTAAAAAAATGCTCTTTTTTTTACTTTTTTTTAAATTAAAAAAATTTTGACCCTTACATCTCTAGGTACACCCCCCAGAGCACCAGATACCGTCGGGTGGGGGGGCACCGTGCCACCCTCTCCCTAAAACCGGGCACCCCCCCCCATCGGACCCCCCCTCAAAAATTTGGCCGACACCCCCCACCACACCCCCCATGAAATTTTGTCTGGCGGAGACCCCCCCTCCAAATTTTCTGCACACCCTAAAATTTTTTTCGAAAATCATGATTTTTTGTCTGTAAAGTTCATAATATAAGCTGAATATATGATAACTTGACCATCTTCATTGTAATTTCAAATATTTTGCAGCAAAATTTAGCGTTTTTCCTTCAAAATTTAAGCGAAAAAATATCATGGGGGGTGGGGGGGGGGTGAACCCCCCACAGAAAATTTTGAAAAAATGCACCCCCTTATGGGACCCCCATGGGGGGTCCCACGTTACCATAGTGAGTCGCGACGACACGACACGAAACAGCAACCAGACAACGAAACGCTTGCAAACGGAGCAGCTCGGACGCTCAAATTCAGATTGCGAGGCGAATCGTCACCTTATCTGCATCGGAAATGGTAAGCCAAGCTTTGGGACGCTCAACTTCATCGCAGAAGTTGTCGAAGCCTAAAATCAGTCGGTAAAACGGTCCAAAATCGACTGCTGACGGTTTTACGAGGTAACATCAAAGAAAATTTTTGTTGAACTTTCGATAAATTGTGCCAAAATTGAGGTTTTCAGAGCATTTTCGAATTTAAAAAATCGGCATTTTTGTTTTTTTAATCACTTTGAAAAATGTCAGTTTTTGTTCAACAACCCTAGATCTGAGTCTCTGAAATTCGATTCAGGGGAGCTTCGTTTTGCTAAATTTGTCTTGCTCGTTCGTACTTGCTTTTTGTGCTGTGGATTGAACTGTCATCTCGGAAATCATCTTGAGATTGAGAATCGTCACACAATCAGCACCGCTCGTTTGCTGAATCGACGTCGTCGACTTTATTTTTCCGTTCCATTCCACTCCGTTTTCACTATTTTTGGCAAGAGGCGAACGAAATAATGGGCAAGCGAAAAGTGAAGCGCAAGCCGCCGCCGAAGCGCAAGGCGATCGAGCCGCTCGACACGCAGTTCAACTGTCCGTTCTGCAATCACGAGAGGTCGTGCGAGGTGAAAATGTGAGTGTGGAATGCGGGTGAGGGGATAGAGTAGAGAGTAGAGACAGAGGGGTTCGTGTAAAACCACCACAAAACCATGGCCTCAAACTAGGGTTGGTAAAAAACCGGTTTTTTATATTGCCAGGAAAAAAACCGGTTTCTTTTCCGTTTTAAAACCGTTTTAAAACCATAAAAAACCGAATGCTTTCCAACTCCTAAACTTTCCAGAACTTGGCATCTTCAACTCAAAATAGGAAATACATCAAAATTAGTGATTTTGAACAGCGTAAAATGCTGAGCAGTTCAGTTCGATACAGTTCACTGCACCGTTTTTTCAAAAATATAATTTTACATTTTATTGATCAAACGAAAAATTGTGATTTTTGACCACGAAGTTTAAAAATTTTTAAGGTAAAAAACAGGTTTTTTATTTTTTCAGGAAAAAACTGGAAAAAAAACCGGTTTTAAAACGGAAAAGAAACCGGTTTTTTTCCTGTGCCAACCAACCCTACCTCAAACAGACCTTCACGAGTGGGTGTCAAAAGATTCCTGGTTCCGGTAAGCTGTGCAGAGGCAAAAATGAAGGGGCCTGGCATAGTTGTTCCAGAGCCGGG
>JASANC010005444.1:0-65442 GCA_030248135.1 Theristus sp. LFF4_11
AATAACACTGAATGTTGAATGTTTAATGATGATTTGTAAATAGAGAAACGAAGGCAGGAAATGACATGACGGGGCAATAACAGACCAAAAAATTGAACAAAAACTCAACCAGCCAGACCAGACCCAGTTGCTCGCTGGGCCGTTATGTGATTTCTGTATCATCCAAACATTCGTTTGCGGATTGGCAAATTTGACAAAAAACTCGCGAAACATATTGCGTAATCGCAGAAATAATCCGTAACTGCGGTTGGTTAACTAAGTGGAATTTATTTGTGAACAATTTATTTCACACGCAACAGTCTTTTATATATCCGTCCATTTCCATTAAAACTGTGTCGTTTTTAATCTCTGAAATTTCTGCTGAGGCCGCCACTATGACGTCTAAACTGAGAACCATTGATAGAGTGGCTAGCAGATGATCAGATGTCATTTTTGACTTTCCGTTGGTTAGGAAAACTGAACACCTAAATCAAACGTGGAACAAGAAAAAATTCATAAAATTTGTCGACTTGACCAATCCATCAGCCTCCATTGACGTTTACAATTGTTGACGCTGTTGCAGCTGTGATCAAAACGCTGTGGACAAAGCGTTTTGTTTCGATTTTTTCGAATCAGCTAAATTCTTATTCTCTGCGATTTGGAGAAAAGACTGGTATTGCATGCACAGATCGAAACATGGTTGTTTCAGCTCTATAGAAAGCAACTGTAAACAGGAAATCAGTTTCACGTTCAAAACACCCCAACTCAAAATCACTGAGATGCCCCGAATCCTTAGATTGGACAGGGACACATTCCACGTCAAGAAATGAAGCTAATTTTCAGTCTACATCTACCAAATACATCAGTTTCAAGGCTAAAAAAGATCATACACCATGCTAATTTCGCAAAAAAAACTACAATTTTTGAAAATTATGACAGGCAATTGTTGCATCGCCCGTGAACTGCTTGTCAGTTCATTGTTTTCGATTGTATTCATTTACTAGCAGATTGAAACTGGCATTTTGCAGCTCTCACTTTACAACCACGAAACAACAATTATGTTGGAATGTAGATTAGCTGAAACGCACAAAAATCATTCAAATTCACAGAACTGTCTTGTTTTAAAAAAATCACGGCGCAACGTGGGAACGCACACGCCGATGTGCGTGGGCGATTGATGGACAACATTTTGGAATGGGGCTGTTGTTGTTGATGTGGAATGGACGCCACTTCTGTTGATACGATCCACATTGCCAAAGTGAAGGAATGTGTGTGAAAATCTGGAAAAAGCACAAAAACATTTTAACGGTACTCCAAACTGCACTTTGAAAAAGCACCGGGAAAGATTAATCGGCCGAAAATTTATGTTTTTCCGCAATCTGTCTTTTGACACGGAAAAAGAAAGAAAAAATCAAGTGCGTTGCTGCCAGCGTGCAGCGCAGTGCATGTTGGATTACCCACCTGGGATTAAGAAATGAGTAAAGAACAGAAGTTCTCGTTAAGCGTGAGGGGAATTTACGGTACCATACATACAAGCTTTCCCAATAGTTTGCCGTTCGTTCCACGGATTCTTGCTGGACTCCTTCATTGGTTTGGATTGATCAACCACCACTCCCATACCCACCTGTCCCTTCTCATGACCCACTGGAGTCTAACCTGGCTTGGCTTGGTAACACATTGCTTTATTGGGGGTACCCGAATTTTTTGAAGCTATCCTCTTTCTAAAGTTTTTTTCGGCTCAGCTTTTATCTGTCTTCCTTAAAAGAAAAAGAATTTGTCTTCCTTAAAAATTTGGTTCACAATTCGCAGCAGCATTGTCCTGCGCTGTTCAGGTGTTCACCCACACGATGCGAAGGACTACAATGAGGACGCAGCGGACGCGATCAAACGAATGAGCGCACACATAAAGTGCGTCGCCGTCGGCGAATGTGGACTCGACTTCAATCGTAATTTCTCGCCGCCGGACACGCAGCTGCGCGTGTTTGAAGAGCAGGTTTTTGCCGACTCTCTTTCTACTTAATTGGGATTAAGCTGATTATTGTGCTTGCATTTGCACTGATGAAAGGACTGGATTTGACGGTTTTTACTGCTTCCTCTGAGAAAATGAAAAGAGCTGAAGCAAGTTTATTTGGGCAGAGTGTATTTCTGTTCTCTATCTGAACATTGTGTTCCGTTCTAGTCAAGCGTTCTAGTACCCGAAACACACCGACTTTAAGTAATTCTGAGATGAGAACAGGTGGGAGTGGGCCGGTCCCTCCAGGCCCCCCCAAGAACAACTATGCATTCTGCTTGTGCACGCCGGCAAAAAAAATCGCCACACTCCAAATTCACTTCATTCAATCCATAACATTAAATTTTTAATTTTATTCAGGTGAAACTTGCGTGTGATCTCCAAAAGCCGCTGTTCATTCACGAGCGTGAGGCGCACGCAGACATGGCACGAATTCTGACGCAGTACCGCGAGACACTTCCGTCGACCGTGATCCATTGTTTCACTGGCACTGTTGAGGAAGCGGAGAAATACATTTCCATGGGACTGTACGTTGGATTGACTGGTAAGAAACGCAAAATAAGGAAGGATTTCATTGAAATGGAACTAAACAAGAATTGTTCGGTGACATCCGAGCATCAGGTTGACATGTGAACTTTCTCAAATCCGTTTTTTTTGGAATTCTATTTGCAGTGACAAAAACGATTTAAAATGTGAATGCAATATACATTCATTTCTGAAAGCGAGTGGGATTCGTCGGCATTTTGTCGCGAAAGTTCAATTGGTTTCATTGAACGAAACAACCAAGCCAAGCAAACCCCGATGCTTCGATTTCAGGTTTCTTATGGAAGGACAAACTACCGAACGGCGTCCAACAGGCGCTGCGCGCGCGCGCCATTCCACTCGATCGACTGCTGATCGAGACGGACGCCCCATTCATGTATCCGAACGTTTTGAAGGCGAAAAAGTTTCGTGAAACGTGAAAGCGAAACTGTCGCAGCACTCGATTGACTATTTGCAGTATTGCTCGTTCGAGCGCAACGAACCGTGCGCGCTGCCGGTTATTGTTGACATGATTGCTGGATTCATGGACGTTGAGCGTGAGCTGGTCGCGCGCTGCACCACCGAGAACGCCGTGAAAGTGTTTGCGTTGACGGCTGTCAAGTAGCGTGCTTGGAGCAGCGTCATTTACTGGAGACCGGATCAGTTTTTATTTTGAAACACCTGGAAGTTCGCTGGACGCAGCCGCGGTAGTTGCTGGCTCGGCAGTGCGACGGATACCAGGCAAATGCTGTTTGAAGCAGGTTTGGTTTGAGCTGATTTGAAAACAGTGCAGTAGGACACAATAATAATGTTGCACAGTAAAAGGACTGCGCACCCGCAGTGTTGCACACACACCCTTTCGTTTTTGAGACCAGCGCTGTTGCTGCCTGACTTTACATAAGAAACCTTTGAACTTTCTGTTTTGCTCAATCGACTTCTGTTCACTGAACACCAATTTGTTGTTGTGCCTTCTGATTTGTGATAGGTATTTGCTATTGCGCAGTTTTTTGTTTCGGTTTTGGTCCCTGAAGTTCAATATGAATCTCAATCTCAGTGTTCTCAATGTTCATTCTCCACATTGGTTTTTTTATATTTCTTTATTTTCATGGATTTCCAAAACTTATGAGCCAAACAAGACACTCCCAACTATCAACAACAGGATAACACATCTAACAGCCGCAAAAACACTCTGTAAGAAACAGAAAACAGCAAAACATGAAAATTTGAAAACAGATGCCCACAACAAAAATCAACAATCACGCTTCCAGTTGCTCTTGTTTCTTCTTCTTGCCTTTCTTTTTCTTCTTTTTCGGCACCTCCGTGCTTTCGTTTGCACCTGGCATTTCTATAAGTTGAATAGAACATTTGTTATTAGTTGGAAGGTCTGAAAATTCGTTAAAACACAACCATTCTCGTACCTTCCACGATTTCGTTGCTTTCCTCCAATTTCCGCTTCTTCGTTTTCTTGCCCGGCTAAAAAAACAAAAGTAACGTTTTTTTGTGGTGTGACCCAAGACAAGCGGCAAAAAAAGACCAGCCGAAACAGCGCTGACCGAAGCTTCGATGGTCGTGTCTGCCTGCTGCTGCGTTGCGTCGGCCGCTTCTGTCTGCGCAGCGGCGAGTCTCTTCGTTTTCTTCGCACGTTTTCGTGCCTTTTTTACCGCTTTCTCCTGATATTTGGGAAATCTCAAGAGTTTCTCGAACAACAACAAAACAAAAAACACCAAACCTGAACACGCAGAGATGTATGTACCCAATCAGCAAATATATAATACAGCGAACAACAACTTGCAAACAACGAAAAACGCGCATTTACAGTTGCAGCGACCGCCTCGGTTGCAGCCTCTTTCATCACGGCGATGTTCTTCTTCGGCAATTGACCGCTGTCAAAATACTTCAGTCGATCCTCGACTTGTTGCCGCAAATGCTCACCGAATGTACTCACCTGGACATTCAACTGATGCTTACTGACTCAAAAACTCTCATAAACACGCAGACCTTTGAACACCATACACATTGTAGAGCTATTTGTTTTGTGCTCTATAAAAGTTGACTGCATGCGAATGTGTACGCTGATTGGTCACTCACAAAGCGAGCCCAATCAACGCGGTCGCGGTCAATTTGACTGAACGCAGACGGTTTGCACAGTTACAGTATGAATTGTTGGGCGGTGGTGGGTGAGCGGCCCTTGCCAATGTTAGTTTGTGATAAGCGCGTCATAGGCAAATCAACGTCTCGCCCAACCGGCGTTTCCGTGAAGCAGTCGATGCGCGACGCAATCGAGCATTTATTCGCCAAATACCGACTGATGCGCCCCTTGTTCTTTGCGGCGGCACGCCCAATGAACGTCGAATGGAACAGCAGACCGTATTTTGGTGTGTTTCCTGGAATTTCTAGTGAATTGTCCTAAAAAAACAACAATCGATCAAACAAACAACAACAAAAAACAACAACAACAATGTTGAAGTTGATTAATTTGTTCATCAGTTGGAGAGAGTAATACTTTTCAAAAAACAGAAACACTCGCCTCTGGTCTTCAACGCGCGAAACAGCGCCTTCTCAGCACCGAGAATCTGCACGGTCGACGCCGGATATTTGGCTAAATTCGTCAACGAACCAGCGTGAGAAATCAGGCGCGCCCCGACCTGGACGAGAAAAAGGTGACGTGAACGAACGGTGGAAGATGTGAACGACACACTCTCTGTATGCCGCAGCGTACTTGTTGAACTGCCGTCAAAATCAGAGACCAATAAAATGACTGTTTTTCCAAAAAGACTAATGAAATCTAAGATTTGCTTAGACCTGTCACTTCTGCGAAAGAAGAAACAACCGGATTGGAGTTGCAAGAAAACATATTTAGCCACGCACCCAGGTGGTTTCGATTTCAACCAAACCTGATGACTACGTTTTTACAGAAATGCCAAGTTTTGCATGCTCTGTATTCTGCGAAACCAAGCGACAGGTTTCAGCAAACATACTGTAGTGTGAGAGACAGAGAGGCCAAACTGGCAGTCGAGAAAGCGTACCTGTTCTCCGATCAACGCGGAAAGATTCGGCGCACAACTGGACATGCGATCGCGCAGGTACGACTGCAGTTTACGACGGTACTCTGGAAAAGGCAAAAAGTACATCAAGTGACAATCAAACGTTGTTGTTGGGATTTTAGGCATATTTTTTAGCCAAGGCTAACTAACCCAGAGAAGCGTACAGAACGCCATTGAGTAGAGCGCCCATCGAGTTTCCTCTGTCATTAAGTGCCTATACACCCCTCGGCAGGGCTCGATCCCCCGAGCGCACAGACAAGAGTCTAACGCAATACCACCAAGCCACGAGAATAACGTCCAACGGTCTCCAATCAACCAAATTTTATGATCGTTCTCAGCCTGGCATCAAACATCAAAAGCACAAGAGGGGCAGTCTCACTTGTGATGTGTCCTTCTTGAACGATGTGCCGAGAGACTTAAAATAGCAAAAACGGACAAACTCACCAGCAAGGCTGATGACTCGTGTCGCGAAACGGCTGATGTTCAAGAGATCGATGTCGACGATGTCGGTGCCCATCGAGGTGCGCGCCGCCTCCACCACCTTCTCCACCACCTCTTCGTCCATCAGAATCTCTGAAATGAACAAAGTGACTGTTGAATGCGTTTGTGTGGAAATTCAGCAAGTCATCAGCACATTCATGAAAGTGTGTTGTAAAAACTTTTTTTGTTGACAACAATCACCTTTTCGCTTTCAAAAATTGTTGACAACGATGAACTGACCTTGTAGTTCTTCTTTGACATTCTCTGGTGGATCTTTTCGATTCTTGATTAACTGCACACAACGACAATAATTGTACTGATCAGGAACAATCTTGTACAGCTCGGGGAAATGGTACGAGTACCTGGAAGGGTGTCAAGTGAATTTATTGTGACGTTTGCATTCACAACACTGCAACAGGAACGCTTTCCGGTGTTTCGATGTACATTTTTTTCAAATTTCATCAGCTAGCACTTCTTTTTCATTGAACACCACCACCACGAAAGTCGTTGTCTCCACAACTGCCCGTGCAATCGCACAACATTCACACACCATTCGCGGAGTCTCATGGTGAACGTGTTGATGTCCTTGTCCAATTGATCCAACAACGCGATCGACTGAATGATCATGTTGTCGACGCGGTGCACGTTGAATTTCACCTGCAATGACATTAGAATTTCTATATTTGTGTTTCAATTGGTGAATATGGCGCTGCAGGTTTAAAAAACGCTGAAAAAGCAGAACTCCTGCAAGATGGTGCTGACTTCGTTGCAGCCAATCAGCGAGCTCGATTGCAATTCACCTGCAGTCGGACTCTAAATTATCGGCAATCAGCTGATTGGTCGGTGATCACGAGATGCATGCTTTCTGTGCAGAACAGACTTCGCTTCCACAGCACAGCAATGCCTGCACAGAAAGCATGCATCACGTGATCACCAACCAATCAGCTGATTCCCTATAATTTAGAGTTTGGACCGTAATCGACAAACAAGCAAACCATGACAAAGAGAAGACCAGTAAGAACGGCTAGAACCATTTTAAAGGCAATAAAACTATACAAATAATTTCCTTTGTTGACTGCGGATTGGCCCAAAAAACAAAACAAAACAAAGCAGACCAGCCTTCGCTCGCGAATAGCTGTGTCCGAGACTCAATTGCGCCTTCGCGAGAGCATGGTGCGGAATGTTCTTCAGCAGTTTCTCCAGATGCGTTCGAATGCCGCGCAGAATCACCGGCACAACTGCGGTGTGCGTACAGCGAATGTGCGGCAAACTGAAAAAGCACGCGGTTACTCGATTCAGCATTTGGTCAGGCAGGGTCACCGGAACAAACCATTGCAAAGGTGAACAGAGCAGGTAAAGTTGGATACAAAACGAGAGCTGTAGATCAAAATCAGAGGTTTTTCCAAAAATCGTGATCTCAAGCAAAGAACAACAACAGTGTAGCAAAAAGTCGCGACACTGCCCGACCGTTCGCTGATCGCTGCAGACAGTCTGCTGTCGCCGACACCCAGCACCACTTTGCTCTTTTTTTCTTTCGGCACGTTTGTCTCAAGAAACGTCAACAAGTCATCGTGCATGATGCCTGCAAACGCAATTTCATCGAGCTTTCCTGATTTGACAATAATCATCGGGTAATGGCGACCAAAAAAATCTTCCCTTCCGAACTAAGTTTTTTTTCAAAATCGCCGGGATACACTTTCCATCCGTCAGCCGAAAAAAGTCGCCGAGAAGATAAAATATAAGATACAAACTTTTGCCAAAAATCGGATGCAAATGGCAAAAAAAAGTGCAAATTGCACCCTTTTGAATGCAAAAAAACCTAGCTTCCGAAAGTAATCTTTCTCATTCCAAATTTAATAATGAACACGTGAATGTTTGAATTGAGAAATTCACCCTCGGAAATGGCATTGCAATTCTCCAACGCCGATTCCGTGTTTTGGAACGGCGTGAACGCGTGCAACTTGACGACGGCGCCGAAACGAGTGACATCGTAGACGCTTTCTTCAACCTGAAGTTGTCGGTTGTTGTGGAGACGACGACAGTGAGTGAGATGTTTTCAGTGCAGTCGGCAGACAGAAAAACTCGCGCCAGGCACCAACCAAACCACCTTTGGTGCGCAATGTTTTGATGTCTGTTGCTTTGCAAATCCTTCATCGGACGATAAGTCTCTCACAAAAAAGCAAACAAACGCAAAAGGCCAAAAATATCTTCCGAGTTCCGGAACTTTTGTATAAAAAAATAAAAACCGACTTGTGGTATTATTTGGCCGATTTCTTCAAATTCTTTGACGCGAAACAGCGCGTAACCGACGGCGTGCTCAAAAAGAACGTACACTGGAGCTTCGTCCATCGCCCGGAAAGCAAAAAATGATTGAATTATTGATCAACCATCAACCGGAGCTGAAGTGGAACAACAAAAGGGACGGGAATTGGAGAAGTGGAGTGGGTGCGTAATGCAATGCTTCTGTAATCTGTATTCAAAACGCACGCGCACGCACGAGTGGGTGCGTAATGCATCAGGTTGGTACGTTTTATGATATTACGCTCCAGTTAACTCACGCTCCACAATTGGATGTTTTCGGACATTGCTAAAACGGACCTAAACCTAAAAACCAAACCTAAGTCTAATCTTAACCAAAACCTGTTCCTAACCTAATCCTAACCTAAGCCAAGCCTTTTTAAGAAAGCAAGAATGAAAATAACTGCGTTTTGAACGAGTTTATGTTGAGTGCGGAGCGTGTGCAGGCGCGCCAGTGGATCATGAGCAATGAGCAATGCGGATGCGGGGCAGGTGCATATCATAATGAAGCTTTGCGTTTTGGGTTTGTTTTGCATATCATAATGAGACCCTTTTGGTCTCAGAAGTTGATCCACTCCAATTAAAAATCAAAAATACAGTCCCAATTAGCTGGCGCTTCTTTTTTAAAACGCACGCGCACCTCGCATCCCCAGCCCCTCCCCAAAATTAGCATCTGAAGCTTCAAGAAAAGTAATCTGCTGATATCTATGTTTGTGAATTTTTTTTTATTTCACAAACTCAGTTTCACACAGCCCATTTTTCAGTTTTCGACGTTATTACTGACGCACATATCGATCGTCAAACGAGCGAATGGAATTCATTGGTGCAAGTTTCACAGGCATCTTGATTCAAAAAAACTTTACCGTTTTTTTTTCCAAAGCTCAAATTTACTATGTCGCACACTTCAGAATCAACCGAAACATATGCTCCATCGTGCGGTTTAGTGGTATTTTATGTCCATTTAACGTGATTATATTATTATGCATAGCATATAAAACAACAAATTAGTCCACATGTCCAATGGAACACAGTGAAATTCAATGGTTATAAGTTCACATGAAGTCGAGTTGTTGTATTTTGCGAACGATCGCCTCCTCTGCGCGCGGTGCGTCTGGTGACGCCGCCGCCGGCGGCTGGCAAGTCTGCGCACGGGGTCGCCCAAGAAATCGCAGTCCGCTCGACGGCTTTTCGTCTTCCTCCGACGAAATTCCATCGTCGTCGTGTTTCGTGTGCGTGTGCGTGCCGGAATCGGCCAACGTTTCGGCGAGAAACGTCGCTAAACTCGGACGATTTTGATCAATCGTCGCCGGCAGACTGTGTGGATACGGGCGAGCATCGTTCAGTGCGAGACGTGCGATGCCTGAACCGTTTGTGGCGTCTTGCAGCTTTGTCGGTTTTCCAATTTCAATTTAGAAACTCAGTAGCCAATTAAAAGAAAAACGCCAAATAAAAATAGCAAACAATCGTTTTGGTCCATGGATCGAGTGTCGCCACTAATTCCGTCTTCTTCAAGGTGACTCAACTCCGGCACCGACGCCGATTCCTCGATGCTCGTCAGCATCGTCCCTCCACGTGATCTGTCGTTCAGCACAAGTTCTTGCGGTTGAATACCAGATTTCTGAAAATATTTCGAGCAAGTTGCATGCAGAATGCACAAATTGAGAAAAACGTGAAAAAAAGTAACGTTGAATCGTGTGTGCAGTTCACCCTCAACTGGTCGAGCTTCTTCGCCGAATACTCCGGAATCTGCACTTCGTTGGTGCTGTGGAACAGACGGAAGTCAATGCGGTACTCTCCGTTATCTCGTTGGTAAGACACCAGTTTTTGAAATCTGAGCAGAAACTACGCTTTTGTATTAAAAAAACAGTGACATCCATGATGATTGCAATGCGAACCACAAATTCATCCCTACCGGTGACCCCAAAGAATCTCAGTTGGAAGATAACTCGTTCTAGCCTGCGTTGTTGAGCCAGTTGTATCGACAACGCCCTCCAAAATGGCAACAATCTCAAATCGAGCAGTCTCATTCGTCAAGTCTGTCTGTAGCAAAAGTTCGGCTTTTTAAGATCCGTAAAACAAAGGTCGAAAGCAATTCATCACGGTTAGACCATCAACTGAGCTGTTGCACTGTTCCTAGCGTAAGCCTCAATGACCAGAAATACCTTTGAAATATCATACAAGGGACTGGACTCATCGATGACGTGACAAATGGTGATTGGCCAAACGACGAACACCCGATCCAAGCCGAGGTCGTAGCCAACGTTCATGTCGTACTGGTGGAACGGTTGCATCTCACCCTCTTGCGTGACCATTTTCTTTACCAGCTAAATAGGAATTAGGTGATGTTGTCTGTCATTCGATGTTTCAAATCACGCTACCAAAATGAGGCATCAATCGCATCATACACTGCAGTTTTGCAGAAAAAAATCAGACACCTGAGTGAGACCTGCCACATGTTCATTTATGCTAGATCACCAGTTTTTTGTTGATGAACTTTTGATATTGTATTTCCACAGCAAACCTGCAGTCGAATGTGCGCCTCGGCGAGTGCAGACTGTCGCATGTCGCCGAGTCGAAACAGGAAGCAGAGGCGTCCGTCGCGCATGCAGATCACAGCGTTCTTGCTGAACATGATCGTCTCGGCGCGCTTCTTCGGGCGTGCCAGTTTTGCGAACACGACGCCCGCCATCAGCGTCTGCGTCATCACGCCGACCATGTTCTGGATGAAGACGGTGCCGACAACGACCACACATCGCTCCGTCGGATAGCTGCACAGTTTGCAACAAACGAGCAAACTATTACGGTCATTGTTTTGTGTTGCGGCTCGAGATAGGCGAATAACGCGGCGGCGCGCGGGGTTGGTCAATACGACCAAGTCGCAAAGCTTAGAAGCGTGCGCCCGCCAAACTGTCCATAGCCGACGCTCATCAACCAACCGATATCCATAGCCGATGGTGCTTTGACTTTCGACCGAGAACATCAGCACCCCGAAGAACGTGCCTGCGTTCTGGATGCACGGCTCCCAGTGTTCGTCGGCGGTGTGCTCGGCCATGTCGCCATGCGCCAACGCCGCAAAGTAGAAGATCAACGTGAAGAACAACCAGGACATTATGTAGGACGCGATGAACATCCCGAGGCACCACCGCCAGCGACTTTCCACCACGGTCGTGAAGATGTCGCTGGAAACGAAGAGCACGCAGTTAAAGTCCTCGTCTGAAGACGGTGTTATAACGGTTATAACAGACGACGCTCTGTTATAAACGCAGCAATATTGCACAATGACCAGAGGCGCATTCATGAAGCTTCAGTGGCATTCATGAAACAGTATTTAGTGACGCGTGGCTGTGTTAAAACATAGCTACGTGGTCACTAAATACTGCTACATGCCCCTAATGACACACGCACAACTCACGACCTGTATCCTTGCATTATGCGCGCGTGTTTGCTTGTGACTGTGCAACATTACTATGTTATGCATAACAAAGAGTTCACTATCTTCACTCCAGACCACAAACACAAAAAGACATCCGAAAGCAAAGTTTGAACCAGCCAAGTCGACGTGCGCACCTAAAGTATTTGCGGCTTTGCTTGGGCACGTTCACCAGTTGAATGTTGCACATGCCATTCTTTTGCACCAAGCGATTCCGTTGGCGTGGCAGTTTTGGCGTCTTGTGATGCGGTCGAAGAAAGTGGCGCGTCGGGGTGGTCGGCAATCGACCGTGGTCTAAAAAAGTATGACTGAGGCTGAAACACGTAGAAAAACAATGCACATGGTTGTGCTAATGTTCGCGCACTTATTGATGCAGATGCACGTGCACGCATCGTTTCAGATTCACTTCAATTTTCAAAAGCAAATACCCGGTTCCGGTTGTATCTGCATTGTTTTCGGAAGAAAAAAAGCTGTTTTTTTTGCTGAACAAACGTTTTTAAATGCACGGGTTCGTGCATGTGAATCGATAAGTGTACGAACATGTGCGCGCACCACATGAGTATGATCTTTTATTTTGGTCCCGAGACTCAATGCGCGCTTAGATAGATAAACATTTTCATGCATGACGCGGGGATTCAAAATTGGCAGACTGATCCGAGTCCCCCGAAATAGGGCCGAGTCACTCCAGGCGATTTTGAATTGCCACATTACGATTGAAACTAGTTTCCTTTCTGGGTCTGCTGTCTGCACACACATTGAGTTGCAGAATCTAAAAAAAAATGATAATGCTTCTTCGTGCACTTGAAGGCTGCTAAACAGCGGTAGAGACGTTGATCCGCCAAAATTCTGTGTTTAGAAGAGTTGTCGAATTGACGACAAAGCCGTCTGGAAACTAAAGCACCAGTAAAAACCACAAAGCATCTAAAACAAAACAGC
The DNA here is from genome assembly GCA_030248135.1 of Theristus sp. LFF4_11. NCBI lineage: Eukaryota > Metazoa > Nematoda > Chromadorea > Monhysterida > Xyalidae > Theristus > Theristus sp. LFF4_11. The sequence goes on from JASANC010005444.1 coordinate 12,701, forward strand.
CAGCGGCTCACCAAGACTGTACGACTTTCTGGCATTCACGGGCACGGAGCGGCTCGTGTGCAGGTCGGCGAGGCTGCTCTTTCCGTTTGCCATTCTCGTTTGCCTGTTCTTCCCGCAGTCATTTTCTTCCAAATCCACTGAAAACCGAAAATTTTTCGCTGATGGCGGTGACGCCACTGATTTCGGCTCGCTCGGTGTTGTTCGCTGCGAATCTTCATTGTCGTCGCTGTTAGTCATCTTCCTGGTGTTGGAATGTTAGATTGGATGTCAAGTTATTCCAGCATGTTTTTCTGAATTTCCGAGAACTACGCAACGGCGTCGACACGTCTCTAAAACTGAAGATGATAGAAAAAAAGCGAAAGTTTTTCCCACGAAACCGCATGAAAATATTGCAAACGAGCTTCTTTCATTACTTTGCGTCAGAAAAAAACGAACGTAAACTGTGTTCAGCATGCTAAAAAGGCGAGTTCTCTTGCAACGAGAAAAAATCAGTGATTCTACTAGTGATTGATGTGTGTCCGTTTGCGACAGTGAATAGTAAGAAATTTGTGAATTGTTCGGGACATGATGTAACGGTGAATGTTCTGCTTGTTTTGTTGTTGTTGCACAAACGAAACTCTACGCTAAGAAAACCGACTAAACTGAGCAGTGATGAAATTTGACACGGACCCAACAAATCACGTTTGACAGTTGACAAGACGTCTGAACAGATGCAATAAAAATCATGCAGGTGAGCTTGTGAAGGTGCTCAGCGGGTGATCGATAATTCAACAGCAAATTTTGTTTACTTCTTCAAACAACAAATGTACAAATCGTGAATACCATGCGCAAGTTCTTTAAAGACAACCAATTTCAGTAATGCAGTTATCTCATTATGAGGGTTTAATTGGGCAAGAAAACTCGTAAAAACGAAAAAAATCTATTTTTACTGACATTGCGTAATGTGTTTCTTACTTCGTTCATTGCACGAGATGTAAATTCCAAACCACTGAAAGAGGCCTATCAAACATTGACTTGCTCAATAAAATTAATTCAATTTCATATTTAAAATACAGCCATCGCAGCGGGACATGGCGGGAGAACGCTGTTTTGGATGGAAAACATTTTTCCACAAAGCGTGTGCAAAACGAAAAGAAAATATATCGAGTGGCCAACACAAAAAAACATTCTGCAAAAAAAGATGGGCTTCGGTTCGCCAGGTCCGCATGAAACAAACGTGACAAACCCTGGTTGAACGGGGATAAATAACCAGCTTCATGTGCAGTGTGTGCGCAACATCAATAATATCTAGATAATCGCCACGATCACCAGTCCAACAAAATTTCAAGCAAAAAGCACCGAAGTCATAAAAACACATTTCTGTATTTCGAGAATAAACAAAGAGGCCCCCTGGTGAGCATCAAATCACCACAGAACAAACGTCACACAGTTTCTTTTTTTCCGAACGGTCGCAGCGTGAGATCCTATTACACACGCGAGTCAACTCAGAAAATGGCATGATGTTGAGTGGAAAGCAGACCGGTCTGTAGATCAGGGTTGAATTGGAATCACCATTCATCATCCACTGTGCTTCACACGTCGGAATAGAAAGACACAAGTCCAAAGCGCAAACCTTCACTGGAAATACTCACCGATCAGTCAGACCATGGTACCAACAAGGCCGACTCTGAAGGACATGGATTGTTGAGCGGTTTTGGCAGCAGACTAACAGAACGATGCGCAAGGCAGACGTCAGGCTTGTCTTCCTGTTCTTTCCACGTTTCGGCATAGTTTGCATCGCCGATCTTGCAAACACAATTCAGTTTCAAGTTTCTCATTTTTTTGAGACATGAACATGTCACAGTTCGATCATGAAGCGTGTGACCACCAGAGAGATTGTGTGCAACAGCGGGTTTGTTCGCACACTGGTGGTACACTGCAGTGGCTGTCACCTCGCAATAACATCTGCAATTACTCGTTAAAAATTTGTCGGTTTTTTAGGCTGAAACAATCACCAAAAACAACAACGAACCAACGCATGAATAATGTTTATTTTTTATTTTTTCGTGTGTTTTTTCTTCTTGCACACATGTTGGTTGCATAAAAAATTTTCAGCTCAGCACCATGACTTTTGAATCTTTGACGAAATAATATGTTTTTTGTTGCGAAACATATGGTCAATCAATCAAAAAAGGAACATGATATAATTATTGCATAAATGAAAGGAATACGTTTGTTGTGAAACGAACCAAAACAATCAATCGAAGACACAAGACGCTGAAAACGACGGTAAGGCAGACCAATGAAAATACACAGAGTGACAACAAGTTGAAACAAAAATAAAAAAAAATTGTACCACCGGGTCGGTCAAAGTGATCATAACGGAGAGGAAGTCAAAGACACAAAACATTCACATCAGCAACGTGATCGACAAGACAATCCTTTCTTTTTTTGGAAAAGTTATAAACTCAGAAAATCGAGAATACCATTTTCAGTTGAATCGATACAATAATTGATTTCAAATCAAACCCGCAAATCCACCTCAAACAGTCTGAAGCAATAAAACCATTCTCATAACGTCACATAAAACCGTTTTGCGAACGAAACCGTGTGTAACATATTGAATTGATACAATTCCTGATTATAGCACCACACAAAATAGTCAGTGACCGAGAAACAATAAAGCACCCACCACACCACAACAGCGTGCCACGGACAATCAAGCAAAAAATCAGGCACCGAAACGAGAAATCAAAGCTCACTGGTACAGAGAACCGAAAAAAATATCATCCACCAATCAACAACACACTTCTCAGTTTCACATGCAATCATGGCCGAGCGGTTTTCGTTTCCTTCGCTCCGTCGACGTCGTCGTCGTTCGCTCCGGCGAGATGCGTGCGGCAGTGGTGCTGTTGGTGGCGTTGCCAACGAGTTGATTCTGACGAACGATTGTTCGCCTGTCAAGTGGCGGCGAATTGACGGTGGCGGTGACGGCTGGCGACGCGACTGACGGGCGCTCGGGCGTCGCCTCTCTCACCACGACCACCGGCGTTGACGGGCTCGCGCGATAATAGAAATCGCTGTGCGCGTCCGTCCTGCTCGGCTTTCGTTCGTCGTCCACCGTCTCGACGGTGATCTGTGGAATCAGCGACGTCGGATGCGACGCCGATTCAGACTCGACCGCTGCAAACGAATAAAAACAACACGGGGTGGTTCTTTGAAAAGACAGTTTATAGATTGTTATTCATGTTTCTCGCAGTATGATATGCAACTAGGGACTAGCCGATTGTTTGGTGGCATGGCAAGCCCGTGCAGTGTATGTAACGCATGCGTTCTTTGTAAGCAGACTCCGCCTCTCCAGCAATGCTTCCATGGAGTGCATGCAACAGACTACACGGGTGCAAAACCGACCAGACAGCTCGTTGTATAGAACTTGAAGATAGACAGTGAACGCACCACGAACACACACGGCGCCATACATTCCGCTCAAGTGGAGCATCCTTTTCAATCGCATTACAACAAGTACAACCAATCAGCGGCCCGCAATCGATGGGAGCCAATTCGCGGATTTGTGCGACTGTGCTACACGTAGTCAGTGTCGTCCCCTCAGGGGTTTTTTGACAAATCAAATTATTATTGCACCGATTTTGCCCCCGCAATTGCTGCTGATAAATTCAATACAAAAACCTCACCTAACTTCCTTGCCGAAACGAAATTCAAGCAAACCCAAAATCAATCCAACAAACGCGCACCGGCACTGGCCAGCTCCGAGTCCGAGGCGGATTTGCCGATGCAGACAGCGGTCGGCGGCGACGTCGCGCTGCCCGCATAGAGTCCGCCGGCACCATTGCTGGTGTTATTGTGCGTTTTCGGTGTTGTTCTCGGCGGCGACGTTCGTTTCGGCGGCAGTAGACAGTCGCCACCAGCGGTGTCACGTGACAACGGCGGCACCGGTATGGAGCACACGAGCTGCGACGTCTCAGTGGCGTCGTTGTCGCTCGCAGCGCTGTCCGCCTCGAAATCGTCCGCGATCGAGCAGCCGAGCCCGCCGCCGCCGCTGCCGTGGAAACTGTCCACGGTGACGCTGCTGACAGCGCGCTGCCGGTAGTCGTCCGCCGACGAGCCGCCGCCACCGCCGAGGAAATTGGAATTGTTGCCGATCATGCGCTCCGGGTCGAGGCCTTGCTCCTGCAATGCACGTACACAAGTGGCCGAGTCGACAGCTCTGACGACATCCGCCAATCAGCCTGGTCGCCGTTTTTGAAAGCGTGATCGACTGCGAATGAAGTATGCACAAAATGAGAATGAATGAAAATCTGAGAAAAAAAAACAAACCGGCTCATATTCTCACCCTCATTTCGTCCATTTGCTGCGCGGAAAATTCTGGCATTTGCGAGAGGTAAGTGCTGTGGAACAAACCGAAGTCGATTCGGTATTCGCCGTTGTCACGCTGGTAGGTGACCAACTTTTGGAATCTGCGCATTCACGGGCACGATGCAAAAACAATGAACAGTCCACGTTAGTGGGAAACTACTCGAGAGGCGTCCACAAGCTGACGTTTTCAACTCAATCGAATCGAAAATTCACTATTGTCTTGCGAACCTTGATTCTCAACGAAATTATTCTCTTTTGTTATGGTTCGGCGCAGAAGATTCAATGCGCGCACAAATAAAAACACAGTTTCACACTGGACGCGGGAGTTTGAAATTCGTAAAGTATTCGAGGTCACTTGGACAATTTTGTATTGTCGCATCAACAGCTCAGCATAAAACTATTCTGTTGTCGACGTCTACAAATTCATTGGGTCGCAGAGCCAAAAAGATAGAGAGAGAATACACGTAAAAACAACCACGTACACACAAAAACAGCGGTGTTCAACTCGAAAAAACGAAGAAAAAAACCACCAAAAACCTCCCCTAAAACAGCAACCGACCGGTGAGCCCAGAGGATCTCCGAGGGCAGGTAGCTCGTCCTCGCCTGCGTGGTCGCGCCGGTGCTCTCGACGACGCCCTCCAGGATGGCGATGATCTCGAAGCGAGCAGTCTCGTTGAGCAGATCGGCCTTTGCGACGTCGTACAACGGGCTGCACTCGTCGATCACGTGACACACGGTGATCGGCCAGATGATGAAGACGCGGTCGAGGCCCTGGTCGAAGCCGACGTCCATGTCGTACTGGTGGAACGGCTGCAGTTCACCCTCGCGAGTCACCATCTTCTTGATCATCTGACGTGGCGAAAAACAACAAGTGCGCATCGACCAATGACAGCGCACTGCGCCAATCACATTCTCCCGAGTTATTTTATGCAACAACTGGTCACAGATTTTGAACACAATCATCCATGTCAAACGGTCGGGCAGCGCCCACAGTAGTGGGATGGGCTGCTGTGTGAAGCTGTACTGCGACTCCAAGCATTCTCTAAAACGTAGAGTTTCCGGTTGTTCAGTCAGTCAGTTTTATTCTGCAGTGCACGGCATAATACCAGAGAAGTGTAAGACACCATGAGTAGGCAAGCCAAAAAGTTGTTCAAACTCAGCACAAACACCCAGTTGTGACACCTGCAATCGAATGTGCGCCTCGGCCAACTGCGACTGTCGCATGTCGCCGAGTCGAAACAGGAAGCAGAGGCGTCCGTCGCGCATGCAGATCACAGCGTTCTTGCTGAACATGATCGTCTCGGCGCGCTTCTTCGGGCGTGCCAGTTTCGCGAACACGACGCCCGCCATCAGCGTCTGCGTCATCACGCCGACCATGTTCTGGATCATCATCGTCGTCACCACGATCGGACACTGCTCCGTCGGGTAGCTGCAACAAGCACCGTCAAGCAGTATCCGTCGTGTCTGTAGCGCCGGTGTAGCGCTTCTGTCTACCGTTCTGTGGGTGGAAAGTTCGAATCCCACAAGACACATAATGGAGAAACTAAAGTGGCCAATAACATCTGATGGTCTGCTCCCTACAGAGCCGAGTGTAAAATGGGCTCGGGGCAGTATTGCCCGTTTCCGACGGAGTTTGGTACCTTATGGTTTCCGGAACCGGTGCGCAAGCAATAAAAAATGAGAATTAGGTCGATTTTGCTGATTCCGTCTTATCACAGAAGGATGTGACGCGGTGGTTTTCAACAAAAAACTGCATATATTTATTGTATTTGGAAGACGGAAAGTACTTTTTTGAATAAGAAAAGCTGATTGGCAAATAAAATACAATTGTGTCTCAGAACTTTTTCAACGACACGCTAAGTGCCTGAAACTCCTGGAATCTCCAGGACGCCGCCAATAAAGACATCAGATTGGCCGTCGGTTACAATAAATTCAGCATTAAAAACAGCCCCGCAAATACAAAAACCATTCTAATGCGAATGCGATGCAACGGAAAGATGCAAAATGAGCCAAAGCACGACACCAACCGAAAGCCGTATCCGATTGTTGACTGGCTTTCCACTGAGAACATCAACACCGAAACGAATGTTCTTGCGTTCTGTATACATGGCGTCCAGTCGTCGTCGTCGTCGAGTTGAGCAAAGTCACCGTGTGCAAGTGAATTGATGTAGTAGATTATGGTGAATACTAACCACGAAATCACGTAGGATAACGCAAACAGTCCGAGACACCAGCGCCATTTCACCTCGACTATGGTCGTGAAGATGTCGCTGAAGATTTACAAAAGTGAACATCTGTCATGCTTCTGCAAAATTACTACCAAAAGTATAAAAAACACATGAGACAGGTATTATTTGAATGAGAGTGTTTTCGCTGGTTTTTGTCTGGTCTGGTTGTTGGATAATGCCTCAACCTAGGTTGGGTTGATTATCAAAAATGCTGCCGATCAGCGACTCGATCTAGCCTAAGCACGTCTGAAGAGCACAATTGGATTAAACTGAAACGAAACAACACCAAACTGCAACGCCACCAAAGCGACAAAACGAACTGCAACCTGAAATATTTCATGTTCTGCTTTGGCACATTCACCAGCTGTATGTTGCAAACGCCATTCTTTTGCACCAGTCGATTTCGTAAGCGGCGTTTCTGCATTCGGTTTCGTCGAAAATTCTCGCGCAACGAGTGACGCAAATTTTCTGGGAGAGTTGGATACGTTTTTTTTAGAAAATGGTCAAATATCAAGACCAACGAAAAACGGCCACACCTTCCTGATCATGATGGTCACACGAACAAAATACGTTGTTCGCAGTCTTCTTCCATTTTGGTTTTCTTCTAACGTTTCACTTTGAATCAAAAATCATAAGCCACGAAATCCAGTGTGGACCTGATCAGGAAGACTGTAGCAGTGCGTGACATGAGACATTTGCGAAACGACCGTGTTTTTGTGTTGTGGTCGGTCAGCAAGTAAACACCAGCAAATACAATCAAATTATTTGGTAGATCTGTTGGGCGTTTCGCCAATTACTCGTTGTACGCCGACACCGTTCGGACTCGTCAGCAACGATCGGTGTCACAGACACTTGAAAACAGCACTGCTCACACAAACCACTGGCACGACCGACTGCACGCACAAACTCACCGACGCTGAATCGTCGCGCCGGAATGCCGCCGGATCGAATCATGCCGTTGGCAGTGGTCGGCGAGGCGGCGGTGGTCGCCGTCGAGTCGAGCATCAACGAAGCGTGCCGCGTCAGCCGAGACTCCAACGGCACGTCAAACGTTTTGCCCTCGTTGATCGGCTCGAGGCCGAAGCCGAGATAACGCCCGCTGCTGTTCATGGTCGAGCGGTCGCCGCCGTTGGCAACGCCGAGATGCGCAACCTACACGTGCGTGCTTGGTTGGTTGGTGCGAAAGAGTTGGCTTGGTTTTGGAAAGCGATCCGGTAAATGCAATATACAGTCTAGTCTAACGATATATCATATACAACTAGCTGATTGGTTGGTGATCACTGATGCAGACATTGCTGTGCAGTCTTGGACGCCTACAGCCTCGACCGCAATGCCTGCAGCCCTGCACGCAACGCATGCATCCCGAGATCACCAACCAATCAGCTAGTTGTATATGATATAGAGTTCGACCATAGATACATACATGACAAGCACAACTTTGTTTGATGTATTTCCATTTGTGATCTCTTTCCAAAAAAAGAACACAAATGAACCCCGCGCCAAAAATTACCGTTTCCAAATTACCAAAATACATTTGTAAGTAAATAAAATAAAGACACACCTGCTACCTACCAACAGGTGAACGATAAATGCTTGGTGAGGTTTTTAAAGTTACAGTAACCGGATCGCACAGTAAACAATGTGGGAAGGTAAGCTAATCACATGACATCCTTGCAATGAATCAGGACCATGTGTAATGCTCACGGCGAAGCAACCAACCGGCACATCCTTTCTCATTCATTATACCAACCGAACCGAACCCTACATACAACTGGCTTAGTTGCAAACAAAGACGTTGGTTTGAAAATTTGACAGCACGCGTCAAACGGTTTGACCACATGGGTGCTCAAAGAAACCAAATAAACCATTGATGAGGATATGCACCAGAACAGTAAAAACAGTGCCAAGCCAAATGGGTGGTCAGCTTGTTGAACACGGACACCAAAAAAATCTGTTCCCAGATGACGTGAATCGTGAACTGGCCAAAAGAAACATAAAAATCAAATAAGTGAATGACTGCTATGGTTTTAAGATGTAATGTAATGTGAATGTAATGTTTGAATGGTGTCGGGTGCTTTTTTGAAGAGTGTCAGTTGCGTGTGTGCAGCATCGTGCAGTAACACGTTTTTTTCGCTGCTCAGCCATTTTGCACACCGATTTACGTCATTCTGTTGGCGAAAAGCGTTGTCGTTTCACAATCGAAACTCTCACTTAGATATGCGAACAAAATAACGAATTGGGATAGGTTTCAAGTGCTAACAAACGCCAGAATGCACAGTGAAGTACGGTGAAAGATGAGAAGAGGCGGTGGTGCGAGAGACAACGTTCACGAATATTAACCGATGTGATGTCGGAAATTGTGTCCGCCAACAGGTGGCGGCGAGTGGCATAAACCGGTTGAAGAAACCACGCAGAAAGACTCAAGTCGAGCTTTTTATTAGACACACAAAGGCGACACTTGAACCATCGTCCCACTGACACGACACCGACACAATATGAACTGCACTGACCGCTGCGCCAATTGATGTGGTCGGATAAAAACAATGTTAAAACAAGCATCACCGACAGTTTAATCAAAACACGTAGCACACCAGACTTAGGCCCCTTTCGGGTGGAACTGAAAAACTCGCACTTTTCAGCGAAGACACTTGATTGAGCGGCGAGTGGAGACACGAGTGACATATCACTTTGCAATATGTTTCTCGTTTTTCGGCTCATTTTTGAGCTTTTTGAATAACACACACACACAGCACAGACACAACACACCACAAATTCGAAATGAGCCAAATATTTTTCAACACCTGATAAACATTTGATGCCACTAGGGAAGTTCGTTTTCGCGATGAAAGAGTCTGTTTATGATGAGTCGCAAATGTGAGCTCCGATCCGGTTAACAAACCAATTTTGTTCCAACTAATTCACCCAGGATTAGTGGCAATTTTGGTGAATTCAAAAAATACACAAGTAACAGAAGAAAACAAAGATTCCAGAAAAACAAATTCTCCTGAAAAAATTGGCTTCAGAAGCAACTTTCGTTGCATTGTCAAGTGTGGCGGATCAAAAAAACAACACGTGTTACATCGCAAACACGAAGGAACGCAAGAGAACAACAGAAAACTTCGACAGCACCTACTTCGACAAAACAGCGAAACACAATCCTGTTTTATAGCTGAAAACCAGATTGAGAAAGAAACGTTGTTTTCGACGAAAAATCAACGTGGCATTTCTGAAAGTTGAACGTCTAACAAATGCAAATGGTAAAATAAACTTTACAGAATGAAAAAACTGTGTGACTATCGCAAAATTCAAAAAAAATCCAAACAAAAATTTTGGCTCTAAAACCAAAAAACACAGAACAATCCTCAGACCTTCTAAAAATATTTTTTCAGGCGATTCAAAGGATTCAAAAAAATTTAAAAAAATGCTGGTGATGCGAAAAAAGACAGTTGTTTAAAGTGATTTATTGATGAACTTTTTCAGAAAAACAAGAAACGAACCAATAAAATTCAAACTGCCACAATTTCTGTCATAAATTACGGTGTAAACAAAATAAGAAAACTAAAATGCAAATTACAGTGTCACAAAAATCAGCCTTGGAACAAATTGAATTAAACGTTGAACTGCTCAGAATTTAGACAAATTACTAAATGCGATTAAAGACTCTTCAATTAGAAATCAGACAGAAGCAGAGAATAAATTGTGCACAACTTAAATCGATGTACGACAGCGCGAATTTACGAAAAAAATGCTACAAAAATTGACGGACTCAGCAATAAAAAACGAGAATTTTGTTGTAGACATGTGGGCAGGTTTCGACCATCTAATTTTCAATCGGTCACAGTGGGGGTTTTCATCTCTTCGAAAAACTGACAAAAACCGAAAAACGACTGAAAAAGACGCGATTACAAAATGGGTGAGTTTTTCTAAAACCAGGCCAAACAATTCAGAAAACCTCAACATACCGCCTCTTCCATTCGCTCAAACGACGGCGCTGAATGTGAGTTCGTGAGCACCATGGTGTGCGTCGTGTTTTAGTTTCTCAAAATATTGCAGTGTTTCAAAAATTGTTTAAAGGTTTTCGATTCTTTCAGCTTGAATTTTTTCGACGTGTTTCTCACTGAAACGGGCCGAGTCATAAACATAAAAAAGTCGCAAATTACCCGAGTTTGAAACAACACAAAAATAATGAAAATCGTCTTCCGTTTTTTAAACTTTCACTTTCAATTCACTCACTGAAGCACCGTCATTAAAATATGAGCTATGCTGATTGTAAAAGCCACACGTTTCCAGAATAACAGCAAACCGAAAGCATTGACGCACTTATCTACCACGGAACAGAATAATATTTGCAAAAAGGTGGTAGGTAGGTCGGTGAGATGTTTATCAAATTTTGTTGAAAAATATCCGAAAACACCCACTGCTGAAAATTTCATTGTCTTTCATCGCAAAAAAAGTCGTAAAGCCATTCAGTGATTTTGTATTGTCGCCTGCTGTGTTCCTCTTGTGTTGAAACAACGTCCCAGATTCACCTGGGAACCTGTGACACCACACGACTGATAATAATTGTTGTGGTCAAAACAACTGTGTGACTGCTGTGACAGACAGCTAGTCTTGAAACTCAAATCTGACACAAAATCTTTCATACCGTGAAACACACAAAATTAACCTATAAAATCAAAAACAAGCCACATTATTCACGGTGCAGTTTTCTGGCCGATCAGGATCAGCCCAAAACGTCTACCAAATTCACATGTACCCAATCAACAAGTTGCGTCACATTATTAAACATCATACCAACACACACATCCATTGGACATTGGTCCTTTTGCAACCCGCAGGCCGTTTGCAAACAGAACGACACCGCGTTGCACACAGTAACACACACAAAGGCATGATGAGCGGACAAACCATTCATGATTTTGTACATCTCGTTTTCATCTCAAAAATGCATTTTCACCAAAAACCCACCAAAAAAATTTGCACAAACACCGACCCTGTATGCTGAGATAACAGGGACACACCAATGCACCGTCACAGCGAATGGCTCCGCTTTTTTGAAAACACAAGACCGCACACATATTTTGAATTTTTTCAATTCTCGCGGCTCGTAGCTGATGAAGAAAGACAGACACAGTGGTCGGGTAAACTGTAAACAAGTGTATTTTGGAGCATAAAAGAGCACACATCGTTTCGGAAAGTACTTTCAGCGAATGCGTTTCCACCTCTCTCACGAGCGCACGACGCACTTTAATGCGTTTTTCAGCGAAACATGACATCAAGTTAAGATTTGAAAAAACAAATGAAAAATGAAAACACTAAAGGGGTGACACAAAAACTTGCAATCAATCTTTTTCGCAAAAAAACGAAAACCAGTGTCTCCGTCATCGAGCAGACAGGAATGAATGAGTTAAAAATAAATAAACCCATAAAACAGAGAACCGGAAATAAAAAAGGAGACGAAATTGACTGCTTTGCTAAATAGGCATGGTGGAATGATTCAGTTGTTGAATATTCCAAATTTCCAAGTGGAGAAAAGTGTAACAATAAATATTTTACGTCAGTTTTTGTGCGTGCTGCGCGGACTGACCCCGCGAGTACTAGACAGTGTTTTTGTGAGCTACTAGACAGTGTTTTTGTGAGCGAAGACCGCGGCGACAAGTCGCCAGACGGCACAGTCTCAATAATTTTGTGCGGTCACTCAACTCTGAGGCTGTGCGGTGCGGTCTGAAAACTTGACGATTCGAACTGACAAGCCCGGGTCGCTGCGGTCACCGCTTACCGGGCAAAATCACAAAAAAAACCGTGTCCGGCACACACGGTGTCAGTTTGTGGCCCACACATAAACCAGAAACTAACGTTAAGCTCCATGCATGGCCGTAAGCCAACCCAAACAATAAATATTGAGATAGAGCAGCAAAAAAATAAAATAAATAACGAAAACTGTTACGTTCACCTGAGCACCGGGCATTCATGCCTGTCGTTTGTTCAAAAGCCAAATTCACAAAACACGGAAAAGACCGCGACCTTTCGAATTCACCAACAAACTCCGAAGTTAGAAATTCGTGTGTATTTTGTTCAAAATGCACCAATCTAAAAAACCTTCAAACAATACAACAGAAATTGAATGATGATGGGCGATAGTCGAATAATTCCAGACATAAAACCACGAAGATCGGGAACAAAGAACGAGGAACTACGAAAACCTGCTTTCACTGTCCAAACTCCAAATGAAGCTACCCATACGAAAAGAGTGAAAATCTTCACCAACCGTGTTCAGACTGAGCGAGCGTGGTCGACTGCGCAACGGTCCATCATTCGCGCGTTGTCCATTGAGGCCGTATGACGGGAACATTTTCTTTGTGCAAACTAGTGCAAAAGCTGGTTGTTCCACTGAAAAACAATTGTTTTTTTCACTTGGTGATTCAAGGGATGCTCAATCTTTGTTTGTTCGTCATCTACGAATTTCAGGCCGATCCAACAGAGAACACTTGTTTGCCGACGGCGATCAGCGATCCCGTCCCGGCCCGACCCGATGTTGGAATATTTATCAAACACGGCCGTTTCTCGTTTTCATTGTCGATTTTTTCGCTTAAAGCTTTTTTGCACAACACGATTTCAGCAGACAACACAAACAATGCGCACAGCAGACTCACTCACCGAAAAGGCCACTCGGAGAAATGGCAGCTGGTTGAAGGCACGCGAGCAACCTGCTCTTTCAGACACGGATTTTTTTCAGTCTTTTCGCCGAAAATTAACGAGTGTATGCAAATTTTGACAAATTTCTATACAAAGTGACGCAATAAATGTGACGCAAATGAAAATTTCTGCAAAAGAATGTTGGTCGCTCGGAAAATGTTGAATCTGCAAAACTCGATCAAAAATGAATGTTGAAACAAACAATTTTGGTGATAAAACAATTTTTTACACACATTCCAAATGGCGCAACACACTCACGTCAGCAATCAACTTTGCAAAGAACAACCAGAAACCATTACGCCTCGGCCCTTGACAAAACTACGGACCGTATACGGAGGTTATACGGCGCACGCTTAACAAAACTACGGACCGTATACGGAGGTGCGCGCAGCGAAAAATGGCGCCAATTTTATATTCTCAGCACACGCTGCGCGTGCTTGACAAAACTACGGACATTATACGGAGGTTTTCAAAAACGATTGGAAATGTTCAGATATGGTTGGGAATCGATTATACAATCAATCCTGAACAATTTTGGGCGCCAAATTCAAATTTTTTATTTTAAGCGGGAATTCAAAAAACTCAAAACAGTTGAAAAACAGTGGGAAATGATCAGAGTTTGTTGAATATGAATGAAAACAATCAATCTAAGCAATTTGGTCGCCAATTTTTTTGAATGGCGGGAAATTTAAAATTCAAATTTCTAAAAGATAAAAGACGACTGAAAATGATTTTGTTTTTTGAACATCGGTAAAAAAGTGCATGTATGGTTAACATGCTGACTGTCTGAGCAAATACTACGGTACCATTATTTTTATTGGGTCTCGACACGATCTTCGTGAAAATGCTTACAATCGTTAGTAGTATGTACCAAAATACCAAAGAAGCCATGCAGTATGATGAATAGAATGTTGAATTACGACATTGTTGTTGCCCAAAACAAAACAATCACCTATATACGTGTAGTCGTAAGTCCGTAAAATGTCCGTAGTTTTGTCAAACGTGCTCTGTAAAACCTCCGTTGAATTTTTTTTTCCTGTATTATAGTGGAGATGAGGGAGGAGTACCGGAACGGCAAATGTACTTTTGCGGCCCAAGAGATTGCGGCCTGGACGATTGCGGCCGAAGCGTAGCGGCCTGAAGGATTGCGGCCTGGACGATTGCGGCCGAAGCATAGCGGCCTGGACGATAGCGGCCTGGACGATAGTGGCCCGGACGATAGCGGCCTGGGACGATAGCGGCCTGGGACGATAGCGGCCCGGGACGATTGCGGCCTGGGACGATTGCGGCCCGGGACGATTTCGGCCTGGGACGATTGCGGCCCACAAAGTTTTTATGCTTTGTCACCTTTCCAGGTCAATTTCTATCTATCTAGAAAATTTGCTCCAGCCATCTATATCGCCCCCCCCCCGCCCAACACCCCTGCTCTGGAACAACAATGGTTCAAACCATCGTCGTCGTCGTGTCTGCTGCGTTTGCGTCGAATCGATCGTTGATATTTGCGCCAATATTTGCGCCGCTGTTAGCAATAAAAAAATTGAATTGAATAGAAATTGAATTGAATTGAAATGAAATGAATTGTTGTTGTTTGAATCCTTATGTTTGAAAATCCAAGATTCTGGAGGTTTGATTTGAAACAAATGCTGGGTGTGGGGTTAAGGTTGTTAAACAAAAATCGAAATTTTTTATGTGATTAAAAAATGCCTATTAAAAAATTCAAGAATTTTCCCTCTAATATGCTCTGAAAACCTTAATTTTGGCACATTTTTTTCAAAAGTTCAACAAAAATTTTCTTTGATATTGCCTCGTAAAACCGTCAGCAGTCGATTTTGGACCGTTTAACCGACTGATTTTAGGCTTTGACAACTTCGGCGATGAAGTTTTTGAGCGTTCCACAGCTTGGCTACCATTTCCGATGCAGATAAGGTGACAATTCGCTTTGCAATCTGATTTCTGAGCGTCCGAGCTGCTCCGTTTGCTAGCGCCACGTTGTCTGGTTGCTGTTTCGTGTCCTGTTGTCGCGCCATCATCAGAATTGATCGAATTTCAACCCGGTATGTGTGTTTTCACTTGAGCTGGGGACAATTAGTGACGTTTTGGGGGTCAAAACACAAGAGGCATGGTAACGGTTTGGAAAAGGGGTAAATGAAGTTACCCAAACAAACTCTGGAAAGTTTTTGGGAATCATTCGGGAGGCGCTTGCACATCAAATGTGGTTCTTCGAACTCCCTGGTTAATTTAGCACAACTTTAATTTCTGAATTTTTTTCAATAAAAAAATGACGATTTTTGTTTTTTTCAACAACCCAAGGTGGGGTCTCTGCCTGAGGACCCAACTCGAGACAAAAGAAATTTTTCAGATATCTAGCTAGATAATTTTATAAAAAAGTACAGTTTTGATTTTTAACGGGAATTTTTTGTTGGTTTGATTTTAAATAATTAATTGGTAGTTTAAAATTTTAATAACAAATTAAACAAAAAGGCTCAGATGAAATATAGCTCTGCCCGGCGACAAGGAAAGTTGAGCATGGAAGATTTTGATTTGGGGTTCTAAAAAACATAATTACTAATCAATAAACAAAAAACAACTTTGTTTGAAAAAAAGAATTGAAAACTCGTGTGCGAGAATAACATAACCAGTTGCGTGCGACAAAGACAATGACACCGCTTTAAAATTTCGTGGGCCGCAATCGTCCCAGGCCGCAATCGTCCCGGGCCGCAATCGTCCCAGGCCGCAATCGTCCCAGGCCGCAATCGTCCCAGGCCGCAATCCTTCAGGCCGCAATCGTCCAGGCCGCAATCCTTCAGGCCGCAATCCTTCAGGCCGCAATCGTCCTAGGCCGCAATCCTTCAGGCCGCAATCCTTCAGGCCGCAATGCTTCGGCCGCAATGCTTCGGCCGCTATCTAATGGGCCGCAATCGAACGCACGCCACCGGAACTGCAGATGCAGCTACTTTTAATAATGATGCATCACTTTTTGAGCCATACAACCTTTTTTCTGGCAATATACAGTAGCGGCCAAAAGTGTTGGACGGAAAGGTCGAAAAGTGTCCCGTGAACCCAACGTTGCCCTTAAATTCTTATAATAGAATTTGTACGGCTGATGCAACACGCGCGCAGCGTTCCAACACTTTTGGTCGTCACTGTAAAAACCGATTTTCACCATCCCGATATACATACGTACAGTCGATTTCTAAATTATAGGGAATCAGTGATTGGTTGGGATTACGGTATGCATGCTTTCTGTGCACAGAAAGCATGCATACCGCACGCAATCCCAACCACACAGCTGTTATGATTTAGAGTTCGACTGTATTCCCTACACACGACATTCCCTACATTCCCTTCAAAAGTCTTTCAACTGCGGATGATGGCTGAGTGGCAGGCTGTAGACTGCTGAGCGCTGATCGTTACATTTGGAATCGATTCAGAAAATGCGTTTCTACAACAGACACCAGTGACTAACAACACGACATTCAGACTTTTCAGATGCTTTTATTTCTGGGAAAAACACGGAGCTGTACACGAACACAGACACGGCGCGGGACATGGTACTAATCAGAGTACGTGTTACAGACGGTCAAAATATGGCGGGGGTCAAAATATGGCATGACACCATTCTGTTGTTGCTGCTCTGGATTAATGACATACTGTACTTGGGTGCACAGTACTGCTACTGACTAATGTAATCAGATCGTGTCAATACAAACAATTCTATCATTAAACGTATTACGTACGTTATAAGTTCAGCATTTGCACTGCGTGTTTCTGAAAACATTTTGGTACATACTACTAACGATTGTAAGCATTTTCACGAAGATCGTGTCGAGACCCAATAAAAATAATGGTACCGTAGTATTTGCTCAGACAGTCAGCATGTTAACCATACATGCACTTTTTTACCGATGTTCAAAAAACAAAATCATTTTCAGTCGTCTTTTATCTTTTAGAAATTTGAATTTTAAATTTCCCGCCATTCAAAAAAATTGGCGACCAAATTGCTTAGATTGATTGTTTTCATTCATATTCAACAAACTCTGATCATTTCCCACTGTTTTTCAACTGTTTTGAGTTTTTTGAATTCCCGCTTAAAATAAAAAATTTGAATTTGGCGCCCAAAATTGTTCAGGATTGATTGTATAATCGATTCCCAACCATATCTGAACATTTCCAATCGTTTTTGAAAACCTCCGTATAATGTCCGTAGTTTTGTCAAGCACGCGCAGCGTGTGCTGAGAATATAAAATTGGCGCCATTTTTCGCTGCGCGCACCTCCGTATACGGTCCGTAGTTTTGTTAAGCGTGCGCCGTATAACCTCCGTATACGGTCCGTAGTTTTGTCAAGGGCCTTACGCCTCCAAAAATATCTATATATGTAAAATCAAGAGATTGGAGCAAAAGAACAAATTCACAACGACGGTGAACACTTTTTTCAGCAACAAAACATTTACAACTTGCTTGTTGCACAACAACAACTGACCAAAATGGGATCACACACCTTTTGTGTTCATTGCAACTGAAAAAAAATGAAATTTTTAAAATAGGAAGTCGATAACGAACGACCAGCATTTACACGTGAAACTCTCTCGGTAGTTTTCTTTGGCTGCTGCTGACACCTACTCACCTTTCAAACCAAGATACCACCTGAAATAAAGGAGCAGTAACAGCGATATCAATTTACAGCACCACGCACGCACGACCCCAAAACGGTTGCACTGGCGTGGCAAGTGTTGGTGTGTTGTCGTTCGTTCTTTTTTGAACATTGTTTGTTGACAGAAGTTGCGTAAAAAAGCAACCAGACAACAAAATATTATCATTGCACTTGCTGCTCCAGCTCCCGAAACGTAAAGTTAAATGAGAAAACTCACAAATTTCTGCTCAGATAGATAAAGTGTATGCAACAGTTCGCATTCTTTAGCAGCATCGAAAACAAACCGAGTGAAAAAAGTCACTTTGAATAATGACGCAAAAAAGCGGTTGTGGAACGAGTTTTGAAACCAAAAGACAAGAGGAGGCCAGGTGCAAAAAACTTCAGCAAAATGTCAAGGCACTGTTGCGCGAATAAGGGAAAGAACTGGGGTTGTTAAAAAAACCGTCGTCATTTTTTTCATAATTTTTTTCAAAATTCTCATTTTGATTGTGATTTCTGAGCGTCCACTCCGAGCTCTCTCATCTGCAGGAAGCGCAACTTTAATTTTCCTTGCAGTTCCGTCCGTGTCGTTGTCGTAAGCAGGGGTCGAGCCGAGCCCAATTTTTGGAGATTTCGCTTGATTTGGGGGGTGTTTTTCCAGACTTCAAATCATCAAATCTTCAAATATTACGTACCAGATTTTGCGATCACGTTGCGGGTGTCACGATTTTATTTCCCCGTGTTTTTATTTCCCCGCACGGGGATTTAACCTTGGTGCTAAATCCCCGTACGGGGAATGGACTATGGTGTTAATTCCCCGTAGCCGTTTTAAAAACCCCGTATGCAGTATTTCCAAATCCAGCTGAATACAGGCTGTCACATGCCCACAATACAACGCGAATCCGTGTGCGGTGCAGTGCAAATCGTAGTGTGCATTTTATTCACATGCAGAAGTAAGAGGAAATGGAGCACACTTGAGGAAATAAATTTGTCACGTGTGAGAAAGAGGTGCAAAGTGAGTAGCACATGTGCAATTCGAACAACACAAAAAGCAGTGTTGTTTTTAAGAAAAAAACAAAGATAAAACACTTTTGAATAAATAGCACAGAACAAAACAACAACAACGCAAATTGTATGATTGTATTCAAATTGTATTCAAACAAGACCAAACCAACAAATCAAACAAAGGATTAAGCAAGCAAACAAGCAAATGCTAGAAGTAGACTGACCTACACTCAGTTTGTGGATTTGCTTATTTTGCCATGCGCGTGTCACATGTTTGAACACGTAGAGTGTCTCCACCTCGCCAATCGCTGCGTATGCCGCATGAACTGCAGATGCTGAGGTTGATGCCGTTTCGGCAGCGGTTGAGTTCGAGCCACGATCGGTTGCACCAGCGTCGGTTGAGGTCGACGCAGGATCGGTCGCACCAGCGTCGGTTGAGGTCGACGCAGGATCGGTCGCACCAGCGTCGGTTGAGGTCGGCGCAGGATCGGTCGCACCAGCGTCGGTTGAGGTCGGCGCAGGATCGGTCGCACCAGCGTCGGTTGAGGTCGACGCAGGATCGGTCGCACCAGCGTCGGTTGAGGTCGGCGCAGGATCGGTCGCACCAGCGTCGGTTGAGGTCGGCGCAGGATCGGTCGCACCAGCGTCGGTTGAGGTCGGCGCAGGATCGGTTGCACCAGCGTCGGTTGAGGTCGACGCGGGATCGGTTGCACTTGCTGGCGCCGAGGACTGATCTTCAGAATCCGATGATTCAGCACCCAATCCGGATAAATGCGATCATTTTCTGGACTTGTCAAATACGTGACAACCTCCTGGTACAGCTGCGGATCCATTGCTTGGTGACTAGCAAAAAAATTGAAGTGCACTTTTAGAACCAAAAAGTAAAACAAAAACACGTTTGAAAATGTTCAATGAGTGAAAACAATCCAACAGAGCAAACGAAACAAAATTGACAGAGAAAAATATAAGTTTACTTTTAAAATCAAAAAGTACAATTAAAACATCTTTGAAAGAGTTGTATGAGTGAAAACGAATCCAGCAAAGCAAACGAAACAAAATGACAGGTAAAAAACCAACCGAACAGCATGAATAAAAAAGTCTGCAAACGCAAAACGGTCCATGACTGGGACATTTTGTGTAGTCATGTATCGATAACTGTGACGTAATTATGCACCTGGGTGAACATGCCACACTAGTTAGTGAGTGTTTCAATTCTGTGGCCAGTAACCAAAACGTAATTCACACGAAACGTGTTTTTCTTGGGGGGGGGTACAATTCCGGCCCGCTAATTCCGGCCTGAAGAATTCCGGCCCGCTCATTCCGGCCCGAAGAATTCCGGCCCGAAGAATTCCGGCCCGGAGAATTCCGGCCCGGAGAATTTTCGCCAGCACGAACAATATTAAACCACACGAAGTGATTTTGGTAATGAAATAATAAAATAAAAACATCGATGTTCACATGTTACAGTGTATTTTCAATGATGTTCGTCCTGTTTGCTTTTTTGGAAAATGAAACCTTTTGGAAAAAAGAAACTACAACTAAATTTTTAAATTTTTTATCATGAACAGGATTTGTGACCCTTTTACCTTATCAAAAAGGCTTGGCTTAGGATTAGGAACCTACAACAAGTCACTGCAAGCAAGTTCTAAACAAAAATAAAAAATCACAAGAATTTATTTACCAAAAATCACTTCGTGTGGTTTAATATTGTTCTTGCTGGCGAAAATTCTCCGGGCCGGAATTCTCCGGGCCGGAATTCTTCGGGCCGGAATTCTTCGGGCCGGAATGAGCGGGCCGGAATCAATTGATTGATTGATTGATTGATTATTTCACATCATTGTTGAAGTGATATTTGTGATACGTTACCATTTGCACCGCACACGGATTCGCGTTGTATTGTGGGCATGTGACAGCCTGTATTCAGCTGGATTTGGAAATACTGCATACGGGGTTTTTAAAACGGCTATGGGGAATTAACACCATAGTCCATTCCCCGTACGGGGATTTAGCACCAAGGTTAAATCCCCGTGCGGGGAAATAAAAACACGGGGAAATAAAATCGTGACACGGGCAACTGACCGACGCAAGTTTAACACGTTAGTTTAGCTTAGCACGCAAGTTTTAACGTGGCCATGTTATCGGGTACATGAAAAACGGTCGTGTGATGTGGTATTGACCAACACCTCCGCTCCAATTATTTAACGCTGTGTCGCACAACTCCATTGTAGACCTTATAACACACGTCAAACAACAAGGTATCATGTTCATCTCATGGCCTACCGACTGAAAAACATTCCACAGAAAGTGTCATTATGCTTTTTTGCCCAGAGTTTCGTGTGGACTTTGTTTTTGGTAGATTTTTTTTGTGACAATTTCTACTTTCAGGCAATTTCTACTTTCAGGTCAAAGATCGACGAGCAAAGTCCAGATACCGATAGAAACTTCTGCAATTGGTTTCATGAGCTTGTTAATGGTCTGAAAAGCAGTAAATTACCTTGGTTTTACGCTTCAAATTGTAGGAAACCTTGTCAACTCTTGCCTTGGGTGTTGCCGATTTGTCGTCTCGAAGAAACGCGGCGTTGTCCATCAACAACAACGTGAACCGGTGCGTTTTCCATCTGAAGTATTCAAGAAAGTACTATGGAACACAGAAAAATTATTTGGAACGTGAACCACGACCTGGGTTTGGATCCACAATCCACATGCTGCAAAAGGTAGGTCCAAATTGACGTCGGAAGCTAATTTTCACTGAAGTTTTTGTTAATTTCAAGGGTCAAAACAACTTTACTTCATTCTCAAAGTGCCATATTCAAACTCAGCGCGTCAGCGCGGTTCGAATGCACCTAATTTTGTCGACCATCGATTTTTTTTATTATTTGTTATTGGTTTGGTCATTTTGACCGACGTACTCCTTTTTTCGATTTGGATGACTTCTAGGGTCAATTTTTGGCGCTGAAATGACTTAACTGAATTGAAATGTCGTTTCAGAAATTGTTGTGTTCAACCGCGGTTCGAAAAAAAGTGAAAATCCTGATTTTTTTAAATTAAAAAAATTAACATTTTTTTAAATTAATTAAAATGGTCGAGGTCGACAAAAATAGGTGCATCAGAAGAACTGCGCTGACGCGCTGAGTTCGAACACTGCTAGGACTCGAGTGCCGAACAGAAATGGAAGTTGAAAACGAATCGGTCAGTCGGTTTTCCTCCGCAGCGACCGAAAGAGTGATTGAACATGAACTTGAAAAAAGAAATATTTCCGAACATTCAAATGGCAACGTTGCGAAGCAAGCGCACACTCTTGCGACAGTCAAGTGTGAGCTTGGCCATTTGGCACGGGCGGACGGTTCGTGTGCGCTCGCGCTGCGTGACACGACCGTTTGGGCGGCCGTCTTTGGTCCCGGCGACATCATGCAGTCGCGTCGACGCAATGGTTTGTTGTTTGACTCGTTATTTGTCACGTCATTTATGTCGTGCGTAGGGATAGGGGAAAAAAATCCGGATTTTCTTTTTAATTAAAAAAAAAATTAAAAAAAAAAATTTTTTTACAAGTTAGGTTTGTTCGAAGCGTCTCGTCGAGCTGAGTTCATCTAGACTATTTTCAGAACGATCCGGAAAACTATAAGAGCGAAAATCGTGTTTTATTGAAATTATGTCCATTTCATAGAGGGAAAGTTGCATTTTCAACAGTAAAACAGGACAATTTTCGACGTGTACTTGAATATTGAACCGTTCTTAGTTGTTCCTCTTTAGAAAATTACCAAAATTTGACTGTGTTCAAAAATTCCTGTTTGCTGTAGCTAAGTCGGCAACCCCTGTCGACCCGGTCGCCCCCCCCCCAAGACACTTACTTTCAGGTTCAACCAGCTATGCTATCTGCCACATGGCGAGAGCCCACTCTTCAAATCATCGTATCGAAAACACGTACCATGATTTCGCGATCACGTTGCGGGCAACTGACAGACGCAAGTTTAACACGTTAGTTTAGCTCAGCACGCAAGTTTTAACATGTGGCCATGTTATCGGGTATCTGAAAAACGGTCGTGTGATGTGGTATTAACCAACATCCCCGCTCCAATTGTTTAACAATATATCGCACAACTCCATTGTAGACCTATAACGTACGCCAATCAACAAGATATCATGTTCATCTCATGGCCTACCGACTGAAAAAACATGTTCTAAGTTGCAAGAAAACGATTTCTGAAACGATATTTCAATTCAGTTAAGTCATTTCAACGCTAAAAATTGACTCTAGAAGTCATCCAAATCGAAAAACATGGAGTACGTCGGTCAAAATGACCAAATAATGACATGTACCTAAGCACACAAAGAAGTTGGGAAGAAAATTTGGTTTGAACTTTCAAAAAATTATGCCATAAATCGAATTTTCAGAGCAAAGTAGAAGAAAAATTTTTCTATTTTTTTTTTAAGTTTAAAAAAAATCCAAATTTTTTTTTTTTAAACGAAAAAAAAAATAAAAAAAAAATTTTTTTTTCAAAGCCCCTAACCCTAGTCGTGCGTGCATTTGATCTTGAAATTGTTGTGTTTCGATTGATTTCTCCAATTTAGGACTTATTTTTCTTTCGGTTTTTAGTGTAATTGTTGTTGGCTTATCATTTGTTGTAGATTAACTTTGAGATATTAAGATTAAAATGTTTTTGATCAGCTTTTGTTCACAATGAAGTCGGGACTCGATGTACTTGTAGTGTAGGTTTCTAGGCGTTGCCTTTTTTGCATAGGCTTCGGGGGCGGTTCCCTCACCATCCATTGAACGACAGCCTTCGCCACGAGTGAGGGCGACAGTCTCTGACTCTAAAAGTCGCCGCTGTCTCGAAAGTTTTTTTCTGAGTTTCCGACTTCAGAGCGTTGTCTCGCTGTCATTCTTCGTGTTGTTGATTCGTTTCTTTCAGATCGTGCCGCCGTCGAAGTGCACATGCGTCCATCGATCGCGAAACCCGGTCAAATCGCCGCGAAATACCAGGACATTGAACGCCTGATGCAGGGTGCCGTTGAGTCGAGTGTTCTCGTGGGCGCCCTGCCGCGCACGTTGCTCGAGGTGAGTGAGAATGTTTGCAAAGTTCACTCTGCATTGTGTCGTCGTCACGCACGACGATGCAACTCTGTCGATGTAGGAGGAGGCTGCTGATTGGCTTGATCGCAACGCAGCCAGCGCGTGCTCGTTGTTACACGAACGTTCAATATCAATGCAATCGATATAATGTGAATATCACAATCAGAAATCAAGTTTCATGTCTTGGCTGGTCCATGGCAAACAAGCAACCCAAGGCCGGCCGCGACGACACCACCCAAACGCAGCCGTCGATTTCAGATCACCATTCACAAACTCCACGACGGCGGCAGTCTGTCGTGCGCTGCACTGAACGCGTGCTGTCTGGCGCTGCTGAACGCTGGCGTGCCCATGTGCAGCGTTTTCTGTGCGGTCACCGCGGCCGTGGTGCCCGTTGATCAGTCGAAAAGTTCCGCCTCGCACCAACGCACGCAACTCGTCGTTCATCCGGATTCGGCCGTAGAGCAACGCTCGATTGCTAGCTTCACGTTTGTGTTCACGATGGTGAACAACGCAAACTCGGAGACACTGCCGGAGTTGTGCGGCGTTCACAGCAGCGGCCGCTATTCGTTGGACGATTTGAGACAGGCGATTGAGCGGACGAAACCGGCGGCGCTCTTTTGGCTGAATGATGTTTATCGTGCAGTCGTGAAGAGCAGCTTTCTTGGCGGTGCTGCGGCGTGATTTTGTAATGGTTTTGTGTTTTTGTGCTCAATTATGTGTTTTCTTAAAAATTACAACAAATCAAATGGAACAGTAAAATCTGAATCGTTTGTAGTTTGTGATATATTGTATTATTGCCACTGTTTTTGTGGTCAGATCCACAGTGGTTCATTCTGCAGATATTTGGTCGAAATAAACCGAACACGAATAGCTGCTCAAAGTGGCATCACAACACTTCATTCAATCATTTTCAGCAGTTTTTTTCAGACAAGCACAAAAGTGCAATGTTTCCAATGCACCATGCTGATTGGCCGTGCTACCACAACTAATAAGCGTGCGTGTCTAATTCAACGGATGCAACTTTCAGCTTATTTACAGTTATATTTACAGTTACAACTCTAAATTATATGCAATCAGCTGATTGGTTGGTGATCACGTGATGCATGCCTTCTGTGGGGGGGGGTCTGTCCTGTCCTGTGCCACTCAGAAAGCACATAAGAAGGAGTTCGACCGTTCCTTTGCACTTGCAGATGCTGCCAGTCACCGTGCTCTCCCGCTGTGCGCATCACCAATCCGCAGCTGCCTTAAGTAGAACTCTCCGATCAGTGTTTGTCAATCTGAGGCCTCTGTCTTCGGCTGAAAGTGCCATAAAGTCACCAGCGACTCAAACAGGTCGCACGGCAACCCGGCCGCCCGACAAGCGTCGCAGCATTCCGGACGCGTTCGAGATCGGCGGTCGTCGCTACGACACGGACGATTGGACGAACGTGTCGCCGAAAATCGTCGATTTAACCAATCGCCGCCTGTTGCACGAGCGGAACAGTCCGTTGAGACTGTTGAAAGAGCGCATCGTGGCGTATTTCCACCAGCACTACCGCAGACAGCGCTCCAGTGGGCGTAGTCCGTTGTTCTCGGTGCACGACGATTTGTCGCCGGCGGTGACGCTGTGGCAGAACTTTGATTCGTTGCTGACGCCGCCCGATCACGTCAGCAGACAGCGGTCGGTACACGTTTTTTCTGACTTCAGTTTTCTCTGAAGTGTGAACTGGAGTGATTTGCTGGCCGGTTGTGGATGAACAGGCGCGCTGATTGGTTGGCAACGCAGTTCAATTATCCACTCAAGAGTATTTGGTGTCCCGGTGTTGGTTCAATGCGCTCTTCGCGGTTAGCAGAGCGTTTAGCCTCTATGCGAACAAGGCTGGCTTGTTTGGAGATGGAAAACAGGGAATATGTTTTCGCAAAGACGGTTTTGTTTCCGAAAATAAATCCAAAAGCAAACCGGTGTTACAAAAAGTTACCAACAGTTTATCACGAAGAATACTCGATCAGGAGATCGTTATTATGCAGGATATGCCATAAACTATTGTTGCTTTTCAGTAATTTCATTCTGATTTTAAAACTGTCATTTTTTCGTCTGTAAAACCACAAATAAAACCATTTTCTGCCAAACACCGGTTTTATATCCGTGTGATCCTTGATTGGCCTACTACGGTTTGCGAGCCTTGCCACCCCCGGTTGCAAGTGTCCGTGCGCACACAGCTGCGCCAGCTACTACGTGAACGCGACGCACGTTCTGCGCGCGCACACCAGCGCCCACCAGCACGAGCTGCTCGCAGCTGGCCGCGACCATTTCCTCGTGTTCGGCGACTGCTATCGACGCGACGAAATCGATCGCACGCACTTCCCGGCGTTCCACCAGGTCGAGGGTGTGCATCTGTTCACGGCTGAAGAGGTGCGGGTGATTGCTTGGTTGGGACTGGAGACATCAGTTGTAACTGATTCAAGAGCGGTTCATCGCTAACGTCCACACATGTTGTTGTTGTTGTTGTTGTTGTTCATGGTCCAGAAAGTCCACACATCACGTTGAAGAGCAGACATTGGGGAATCAGTTTGCGTTTAAGAAACGGAACTCAAGATTTCAGTAGTGTATATCGCTGCTAGAAAGCGTTCATAAAGCTGACCCGTGCTTTTGGTGGGAGCCTCTGATGGGCTGCATATTTGAGTGTGCTCATGTGCACGCGCTGATTGGAGATGTTCGTGAGTTGTGCTATTCGTTTCGTATTCTTCCAGCTTTTCTACCCGCAAATCACAACGAGCGCAACGGATAAATCTGAAAATGGAACGCTGAAATTATTTGAAACCGATGCGACTGTGGAACGAACGGTTGCACGCCAACAATGGCACACCATGGACTGCGCAAATGTGCTACAGTTCAATTTGATGCACTGTCTCGAAGAGCTGGCCAGGGCGTTGTTTGGAGACGGTAATATGATAGAATAGTAGTTGTTGATTTTCAGTTGGGTTTTTATGCTATTAATACTGGCTCTGAATATTGAGATTTTTGTTGGATGTGCGCTGATTAAGGCAGCCAATCCGGGTCAATTTGTCGTTTATTTATTTGTTGTGGTTGATGCAACAACCGCATGTTGTGCCAGTATTTGTTGGCAAACTGGGTTCAGCTCGGCAACAACAGTAGCGTATATCAGCCGGAAAACCAACTCAAATAACTAAACCACAAAAACAACTTCATGTTGTGTTCTTCCATTTTCAAGACACCGAAATGCGCTGGACCGAGTGCTATTTCCCATTTACTCACCCGTCGTGGGAGCTGGAAATCAAAGTGAACGATGATTGGGTAGAAATGGTTGGCTGTGGCGTTGTGGAACAACAACTGCTGATAACTGGTATCAGATTTTTGGTTTTTGGTTCTGCTTGTGTTATTCTGAATTTTGGTATTTTTCGTGAGGCGGTTTTTTAGTTTTGCTGGGTTTTCTACATGTGTAAAACGACCAATGAGCGAGTTTGAAAAATGATCGTAAAATGCAAGTTGTGTTTTTTTTGAAAACTATTCGACTCATTCGTTATACCAGCCTGCATTCGTCACAGACCCGTCCATTGGTTGCACTGGT
Organism: Theristus sp. LFF4_11; assembly: GCA_030248135.1. Classification (NCBI taxonomy): domain Eukaryota; kingdom Metazoa; phylum Nematoda; class Chromadorea; order Monhysterida; family Xyalidae; genus Theristus; species Theristus sp. LFF4_11. The sequence continues at coordinate 40,253 of JASANC010005444.1, forward strand.
TCTTACGAGCCCAATCAACTTTAATAATGCTTTTTTTAATTTCCAGCCGGTGCAGGCCACAAAGTCGGCTGGGCATTTGGAATTGGACTGGAAAGACTCGCAATGAAGCTCTACTCCATACCAGACATTCGCCTGTTTTGGAGTAAAGACAGCGGCTTTCGGAATCAGTTCAACACCGACGACCCGCACGCGGACATTGTTTACAAGGTGCAGCTGAATTTGCATTCAGTTTCGGTTGATTTGACTTTTGACACAAACGAGAGAAAATTGGTGGTTGGTTGTGGTTTGGTAACTCTTTTTTTTAAATTCACCGCGCTGCTTGGTCAGTCAGTCTGAATCAAACGATGCATCGAATCGAAATCGCCATTGATTGGTTTGTGAAATGAATGTGTAACACATGCAACTAGCTGATTGGTTGGTGATCATGTGGTGCGTGCTTTCTGTGCAGGACAGACTCTGCCCCCCACAGCAATGCCTGCACCGCACAGAACGCCTGCATCACATCTGATCACCAACCAATCAGCTAATTGTCTATAATTTAGAGTTTGACTGTATGGTGTGCGACTTCCTTTCAGCCAGTCAGCCGCTACCCGCAGTGCACAGCAGATGTGTCATTTTGGTTGCCTGACAATCAAGGCAAAGGCAAACTAGAGCAGTATTCCGACAATGACTTGTACGATCTGGTGCGCGCGGTGGGCGGAGACGTCGTGGAACAGGTGCAGCTGATTGACACGTTCGTGCACCCGAAAACGGCGAGATGCAGCAAATGTTACAGGTGCGAAATGCTGTTGCGTTTGTTTTTCTGTGTGGTTGGTGATTTTCAGCTTTTTTACAGTTGCATTCTGGCGGTTTCTGTTTTCGACCAGTTGATAATTTGTATTTTCGCATGAGACAATTGAAAATTTGGCGGCAGTTTTTGCTGGCTGATATGATTTGTGAAGATTCTCCAAAATATGATTTTTATTCTTTGTTAAAAAAACTCCAACCTGACGACATGCAGTGTCTTCGCTAAGCCATTCGCTTCGCCTAATCAATCAACTTTTTTACATGTAAACGTGCTCTTTTAGCACTTTTGACTGTCTGTGCAAACGTAAACAATGTTGTTTGTTATGGTTGATTTGGATTTTTACAATTTCAGGATCACCTATCGTCATATGGAACGTGTGCTGACTCAGGCTGAAGCAAACAGTGTTCATGAAAACATTAGAAATGCAATTTCAGCTGAGCTCGGTGGTGAAATTCGTGGCTGAGTTTGTACATTATGGCCGAATAAGTAAGGCTTAAACGAACGTGATGTATTTGCATGACGTGAAAAAGCTGGTATTTACTGCTTGAGGTTGCAGTTATTTTTCTGAATAGTTTTGGCAATTGAAAGATGCTAATTTTACAATGAAGTTTACACCATGTCTTTGTGATTGCTAGTCTATTATTTTGTGCAGTTTTGTTTTCGAATAAAAATTGCCTAAAACTGAACTTCAGATAAGTCGTCTAAAAACGTGAAATTTTTATCGCATCATGATTTTGTTGGTGATTGTAAACAGCTGAATTAGGTAGATGCGCGCTGAGTTTCCGGACTGACGGCTACAAGAGCAGAGATCGATAAAATATCAATTGCTGGTTCCAATCAAACTGACGTGTCGCGTGCATGTTGCCTGGTGATAACATGTCAACCACGACATGCAAGTTGGGTGCAAGCATTACCGTGCCGCTGCTAATAAAAGCAGCTGGTTGAAATAGAAAACTATGTATTCCAATCATCAGTTTTACCACCGTTTGAAATAATAATCCTGCTAAGATGTAATCTAGTTTGTTGGACGTTTCCAACTTTTGCATCTGAAGTGAAGTGAAGCACACCTTTGTTATATGTGTCTAACAGGACAAAAGCAAATTTATTCTAACCTGTTCGCTCGCATCAGCTGCTGTTAAGCTATAAGTCTATATCAACCGTCCTGATTGGCGGTTCTGCGGCATCATTCAAATTTCGCGCCAAACAAATGGCCACAAATTCTGTTGTGTCGGAGCCGCCAATTGAGGTGGACGCTGTTGTGACCAATGAGCAACAACGGACACAAAAGCCACCGATCGTGGAGCCTCTGAAACTCGAAATGGACATTGTCTGCCAGCCATCCGGCACCACAACCACCAGTCAACCACAGCCGAGTGGGAATGTCGATAATGGTGGGCGTTGCACCTGATCGTGGTGTTTGGGCTTTTGCACTCAGCTAGCGTTTTTATCGATAATTATCGATAATATCGATATCGATAGTTGGAGTACAGTCGCACAGTATCTCAGATACTGTACACACGCAGGAACATCACGTCCATCTTCCAGTTTATTTGTTTGTTTGTGTCGGTGCAAGTGCGCGGTCTTCAGCTGCTGACTGTATTCAGGCACCATCAACGAACGCAAACAATCGCAGCCGCCAACGACCACTGGTCGCACACAGCTGCGCACTCAGTATTCATTGGTGAATCTGAGTTTCGACGTACGCACGCTCTATCAGGCGTGTCGATTGCGCGGAAACACTGAATATCAACAGTACACGGTCACGCAACGTTATCAGGTATGTGTGTGTGGTGTTTTGCGGATTAGAAGTGCGTCACAACTTTTGATGCTTCATAGTGTCGTTGGTTGCTGATCAAGACGCGCAATGTAACGTAAACTGCAAAGATTGCAAGGATCGATGCCTATTCTGTTCTGTTCTGACCAATCAATTCAGCAATAGCATCTGCACTATTCCAGTGCATTCAATCCTACTGCAGTCAGTAATCGGATGCTGTATTTAAACTTTGAAAACAATCATTCAAACAGTTTTTCAAGGAATCGGTCTTTGAAAAAATCAATTCTAAACCTTTCTCAATTGCGCATGTCCAACATTGCATGCACATAACCTTAAAGGGCATTCATGGAGCAGCATTTAATGACCGCGTAGCTATGTTTTTTAAACACAGCTATACGCGTCACCAAATGCTGCTTCATGAATGCCGCTTTACGTTCACCTGTACCATAGGATGGGTTTTTGAAAAAGGATGTAAAATCCTGTTTGTACAGTGTACACACTCAAACATTACACTGGTCAGAGGTGAATAAGCATGTTTGTTTGTTTGCAATATGCTAATGTTTGTTTGGGATGGCACCGATCTAACTTTTTTTTAGTTATTATTGCTTTTATTGTTTCGCTGCTGTTCGTCATGCAGGATGCGGTGCGTCGCACGATGGCGCTCGTGCAGCGAATGATCGCCTACTCGGAAGATGCACGCATCACAGACGCACTGAAGAAGTTTGAGGAGGCGCTGGTGAATCTGAAACTGTCGGTCGACATTGACTCCACGGAGACGGACGCGACCGAGGACGAGAAATACAGTCGGTTATGATTGTAGTGGTATTCCAAAGAGCACACTGAGACATCCGTGCAGAATGCCGCTGATTGGTTGTGTTGAGGGAGTTCGGTGCGCTGATTCGATGCGCAATTGAATGGTTTTGATTGTCATCATTGTACAGTCGAACTCTAATTAATACGGAATCAGCTGATTGGTTGGCGGTGTTACCGTACATGGCTTTCTCTGCACTCTACAGGCAGAGGCGGCAGAGTTTGGTTTGCACAGAAAGCATGCATACCGTAATCACCAATGAATCAGCTGATTCCCTATAATTTAGAATTCGGCGACATTTTGGTCGACCGTTTGTTGATTGAGCATATTCATTGACCAAAAATGCTGACAGCACCAATTTTCTAATGTTATGCTTTTATTGTGCTTCACTAAACTTCAATACCCTGCTTGTGACTCCACGTCCCCAAAACGTGTGAATCAGCCAACACTCCGGATGCCTCAGAGCTGCAACAAGCGATCGCCGGCTTTCGCACGTGCGCGCAACGCCTCGAGGATGTTTGTGCGGCAGAGCAGACTCGCATCAGCGCCGGGCAAATGCTGAATCTCGCCAGCGCACTCGTGGCGTTGTGCATTCTGAAGCATGTCGCGTCGCAGGTGCAGGGTGATGGCGGTCAGAGACGTTGAGGAAAACAACAATCACTGGCAACACAGACATCGTGCCGCCCTGGGCACAGTGTTGCTAATTGGTTGCATTTGAATTGGAAGCACTGATTGGTCGTCTGTTCCAGTATAAAATGTTAAACGTTTGAAATGCAAACCCAGTCGATCAGTTCACCAGCAGCCAATCAACGAACTGCCAACAAATAAGCGCGGTGTTGCAGATTCCTGAAATGACGTTCACATTGATCGGCGAACGCTTGAACGTGCTGTGCTCCAATCGCCACGTTCGTCTGGCGGGCACACGCGCCATCAAACGCATCCACCACGACCCGAGCGCACAGCCGGCGAAAGAGAAGAAGAAGAAACGATTCCGCAAACGTGTTACGAAAAATGTTGCTGCCATACCGCCGAAGGTAAACAGCAGTGAACACTGTGCTGCGTTTGCGTGGCTTGGTAATTGGGTGGGGTTTTGATTCCAAACAATTCACTTCCGGACACCTTTTTTTAGTAACAACTTTAATTAGTAACAATGCACTAGTAACTATGACATATTTTTTAAACGTGTCCCACTGAAATGACGTCATGTGCCGCCAAACATGCGCTTGCCGTTCACAGCAAACAAGACTTTCCGTTTAGCCGATTTCTTCCCGCAAACAAATGGGTGAATGTCGAATCAGTCACACCAAACTGACATTTTAGTGCCTGTACTTTGACAAACGGGCGTTTTTAAAGCAAATGACGTCATTTTAGTCCGGACACGTTTGAATAAATCCCCAATAGTAATGTCTACTGTCACCGCGTTGGCTGCTCGTGTACCAGCAGCGAGCTAAATCAGAACATTTCCACATGCAGCGGCAGCTTTCAGACGACCAAAGTGCAAGTGCTGTGCGCGAGCATCGCTGAGTGCATGTTGCGTCGTCTCGGCCCACTCGGCGCCTGGGAAGTGTGGCAGGACACGCTGCAGTCTGCGCCGGACGTCGGTGTGCTGCACTACTTGGTGGACTTCGAGTTGAACAAGCGCTCGCCACGCGACACTTACATTGAGTTCGACCGAGAAATGATGCGGGTACAGCATGTTTGCTTTGTTTTTTCAAACCTGTCACTTTTTCGCGGAATGCAGAGCTCGCGAAACACGAAAGAACGGCATCGGTCTTGCAAGAAAACATAATTACCCACCAAACCCGTTCTACTAACTCTAATTCAAAGCTTCGCATATACTCTTCTGTGAAAAAGTGACAGGTTTGAACAAACATACAAACATGCGGTTTTTGAATCTGGCAAGCACAATATGATGCAGCTGACCAACAGTGTTGATTAGGTGGCATAAGAAGCCTGCTGGGGAACAAAGCTCTGTCGGTGTCCTTGCGATTCCAATTGCCTATGAAGAAAAAATTTGAAGCCTCCGTTCAAAACAACCTCATCCAACCATTATCTTAGCATGAGCAGGTAACGGCTGAAAAACCCGTCGCGCCCCGACGGAAGTTATGATATTGCTACTGGTGGGGGGGGGGAGTTATGCCGGTTCTGACAAACAGACCACGACGACAAAAATGCTCAAAGAATTCTCGCGCTCAGCAACTCAGTCGCGTCTACTACGAGTGCATGGACGCAGAGATGGAATATTTGAAGTGCGTCCCATCAGAGGAGGAAAGTGATTTCGACGCGAAAAACGCCCGACCAAGACGCACGTCCACTGAACTGCTTTGGGATGTCAACGGTTGGAACTGTCATTAATTTTGTTTTTTGTTTTTTTAACTGAATCTGACCGTTTGCGTTTTGTACAGCTGCCTTCTTTGCAGACATGTGCAACAGTCCATCCTGTGCAATTATGTGAAATCGTGCGAAACAACGAAATCGCGACGTTAATATCAAGTGATTTAAAAAATTTATCTTTATTGAGCATACCAAAAAAAAAGTTTTCGATATTTTAACAGTATAACCACCAAACCAAATCATTTCCACAATTACGATTGCCGTTTCTCCGTGGTTGCAGTGGCGTGCATTTTCTGAATTTCCTGCACAAGGCATTTTCTGTTTAATTCGTGGTTTCATTCTGCATGTATTAGCATGATAGGACTTTTGATTTGGGAATAAAAGAATAAAATAAAATAAACCCGAAAACCCTCTTCCATACTATTCTCAAATCGCCCGGATACTTGTCCAAATTCTGCACGGCACACACACGACACAGGCGACGACCATAGAAAACACCGCAGGTGCTCTGGAAATGCTGGTTGAAGATGAACATATCCAAGAATAGGGAGTATCAAAAAAACTGGGTGTAAATTAGTTTGTGAGCTGCTACAATAAAACCGAAACCGATCCGGAGAAACAACCGAAACGCACACTATCAGCGCACACCGGTCGCTCACAAACGGCACAGTCTGCGCCGAGCTGAATGAATCTGGTCGAGTCAGTCTTGTCGTGCGGCTGGAACGGATCACGCGTGATGTAGACATCTTCTTTGAATCTAAAACAACAACAACATCGCATCTTAGTCGGTTGGTTTGTACTATGGAGCGGTGGATTGACACGAGTATGATGGGACACCGTTTGCTTTGCTGATACGACCGACGAAGTCAGGACACGAAATACGAGTAGTAAGCTGATCAGCCACAGAAGTCTGCTCTCTTTTAATACTTGGGAAATCGAAAACAACACACTTGAACGCAGGCGCAAACGGCGGTTCCCGGCCGAAATATTCGTACTTTGAGTTCACACCACACAATGCGCACACGAATTGTAAATCTTCTTCGTTGTCCTTTTGCGATCGTTCGTTTTCAGCCATCACTCCAGTTACTTGTTGACAACTTTAGTTCACAAAAACTCGTTTTGAACACGTTAAAAAAACTGTAAGATAAACAACAGCAACAGCGCTGATTACTTACTATTATTGGGGTGGGTGGGTTGCTGAACCGTTGTGAGTGAATGGAAAAGTCCAAATGTCATTCTGTGAAACAGCGAAGTTTATTCATTTTTAAATAAGAAAACGTTGATCGGCAAATAACTGGAACGTGACGTGACAACATTTTTACAAATAAAGTTCAACTTTTCTTTTCGACAGTTGGCTGACCGACATGAATTTAGAAAAAGAGGAAAATTACATAAAATAGTTCAAGATTGATTACCAGTTGGCGTTTGAGCGTTCTGTGCTAAAAAAACGGTCCTCATAAAAAATAATTCAGGAAAAAATCGCCAGATTAAGTATAAGTGACAACACCAATTCAGACACAGCAGCATCCAATGGGAATTTTTAAAAACAAAAATAAATAGTTCAACACAACACCGAGCGACTTACCTAACTGGAGTGAAACACGCGACAAGAATACAACACAAAATTTGAAGTAATCGGCTTAAAAACGTAAACAAAAAAAGAATAAAAATATTGCAAACAATCAATGACAGCGACATGGACATCACAAAACAATATCACCCTTTTGCACCGAAACCCGATTTTCGCCTCTGCTTGCCTTTGACAACTGGTTCAATTCGAACCATTTTCCCAGCAATGCGCACAACTGTGCATGCTTGTTCTTGATGAACAACAGAAAACAAACACAAAATGCTTCAAAATAAATCTAAGACGGAAGAAAAACGGCCGTTTCAAGCTGCGCCATTAGCGATCGAATCGAGTTTCTCCTTGATTTGCTTCTCGAGTTGCACGGCGTCCGCCGCGAACTTGCGGATGCCTTCGGCCAGCTTCTCGGTCGCCATCGCGTCCTCGTTCAACTCCCACCGGAAGCGGCGCTCATCGACGGGCGCCTGTTGCGCTTCGGAGTCGGCTGTGAACAGAAGAATGAAAATGGCAAATTGCTTACAATTCAGAGCTCGACCGCCAGCACCGAATCAGCGTCTGTTTGTTATTAGAATCAGTTTTGTTTCCGGAGTGACGGAGTTTTCAGCAATACAAACATTCGCACTTCATTTGTAGTTTAGAAAAAAAGTCAGTGCATATAGCAGATCGGTCACATACATGTGGTTGAGAGAAGCATGCATTGCAAGAGAAGCATGAATAGAACAACATAAAACGAGAACCTTTGTCGGCAGATAGCTGCTGCACGATTTGCTCGTTGTCATCGGTCAGTTGCTTCAAGAGAGCAGGGCTGAAACACGCAAGAGTCACACAAAATGGATACACTGCAGTGTGTTGCTTTACACAGCTGTCGCTTTCATCGCAGAGTAGAGCGCACGCAAAAAAGAATGAACGGGATTTCGAGTTGCAAGAAGACATATTTAGCCACACATGCGGTTGATTTCAATCAAACCCGATACACTCGTTCTCACTGTAATTCAAGTTTCGCACGAACTGTCTTCTGCAAAACAAGTGACAGGCTGAAACAAACATACTGTTCACAACGTAATGTATTCGCAAGCGCTTTCACCTGATCGTCAACAAGTCGCACCCAAACAACGCCTTGATTTGATCGATGTTCCGGAACGAAGCACCCATGACCACGGTTTTGTAGCCGTGCTTCTTGTAATAGTTGTAGATCCGACGGACACTCTTGACACCTGTGAAATACATTCACAAAACAATCGATGCCTCACTTACACGTCAATGGAAATGAATAAAACGCTAAAAGAAGACTTCGTTAGCGCTGGCACTATGCATGCGGGCTTTTTTATTTTGAATTGAGATGATAGATTATTGATTACTGATTGATTGTCATTGGTTGTCATTGATTGCGATCAGACTAATTCAAACATTAAAGAGCTCTTTCTGTCTACAAAGCTCTGGCTCAGTGAACATCGTCCCGTTTTGTGCGTCCCTGACTTTGAACATCCCTTACCAGGGTCCTCGTCGCGTGCAAACACCTTCTGTCCTGTGCTCTTCACGTACCAATCGTAAATGCGACCAACGAACGGTGAAATCAGCGTTACACCCGCTTCTGCGCATGCCACCGCCTGAAATTCACAAAAATACAACGATCCAAAAATACACAATCACTATCATCAGTTTTGTGATTTTTTAAAACTTTTGGGGTTTTCAATTTAAAAAAAACACCACCAACCTGCGTAAAGTTGAACATCAGCGTCATATTGCAGTGCACACCGTGTTCACTTTCCAGCACCCTGAACAGCAACAAAACACGCGAAATCAACTCAGGCATTTAAATTAGGCATGCTGATTCAGTTGACTCGCTGCAACGAACCGGTTGTGGACAAATCAGTGAACGAAATTCAGAAACCGCCAATCAGCGAGTTGGCACTGAGAACAATTCACAGGGCGACTGTGTTCAACTGTTTTCCAAAGCACATTCGCCCACTTTGCCGCCTGCACGCCCTCCCAGGTGCTGGCCAGTTTGATCAAGATTCGTTCCTTGGCTACGCCTTCTTCTTCGTACATTTTGACCAATCGCAGTGCCTGCGAAAAAAACGAAAAATTGCAACCTGTAAAGGTTCAAAGAGAAGGCAGGCACACCGTTGCGATGAAATTGGACACGGTCAGATAACACTTGGTTTTGTAGGACGCTGCTAATGAAAACAGCGAAATTGCACAGCTTCTACATGAACTTTTTCACCCTTTTCAGAACGAGAACGCTCGCTTGCTGGGCGACATACGGCAGTCTGTGATGGCCATGCCCACCGCAGGCTGTCAAATGAGAACGTGCTGCACAAATAGTCCAGTGCAAAAACGCGTCATTCGACAAAGTCACCTTCTTGATCGAGCCGCGCGTGTCAAACGACAGTCGTGCGTCCACCTCGGTGCTGACCCTGCCCGGAATAATCGACAGAATCTCTTTGCCGAACAACACGAACAGCTTGTCCGTCGCGAGCTCCAGTTTCTCGACGTCCGATCTGCAAAATAAACGACCTCGGCTGCACGCTGATTGGTCAATTCGAATTTCAAATCTCATCGAACTCGCCGATTGGCTGCAGCTTCAACCGCTGAGTGGTTCCACTGTCAATCACCAATCACCAAAATAGTGAAAACGACATTTTCTGTCACACAGCACAGCTTCTGGCACGGTTTGTTGAACGAATGAAAAATCGCAGAATCGCAAATTGAAAGTGTGTGCAGCTCATTAGAAAAAATCCAGCACCGGACCGGCCGTTCTGGTTTGCGTGTTCGATAGCGGCGTCCACGAGTGGCTTGTACTGAGGCATGCCCGCAGCCTGCAGCACCAGCGACGGATTCGTGGTGGCGTCCGTCGGCTTGTACTCCTTCATGGCTGCAACACATTTGTGCATGAACTTCAGTGGGTAACAAGCGTGTTACAGTTGAATTCGGCCGAGAATGGGCCGATCTTTAGTTCTCGCAAATCGTATGCGCTGACGATCATCATTCTAGTAGTTTGACAGACTCTGCTGAAAAAGGATGACCCATTTGGCATCAGCTAAATTGGATAACCGTCGTCGAACAACAACCACCAATGACTGGTATTTTCCGGCGTCTCTGGATGCTGTTTGGATTCAGTCACTGGATGTGATGAAATTGAAATGTTTGACATTTGTTGAGCAGCAAGCAACACTACTGAACTTGGCCACTAAATGTGGAAGCTGCACTAAACAAAAAACGCCGCATTGTTTTGACGAACATACTGACGGGCGAATAGAGCACTGATCGAGTTTGATCAGCAAATCCGCTCGACTGTCATAATTGGGAACAACAGAACCATCGAACGAACCCTCGAAATCGCCAGTGTCAGCGACAACAATGGTGCGCGTGCGTAGTTGCTCGAGAACGTTCATTTTAGCTCGTTTTTCCTCCGTAGACATTCCGCGCAGTAGAAATTACTGGTAGTCTGAAAGCTTTTTTATTCGAATTTTATGTGTTTTTGTTTGTGCGTTTTGTAATAAAATATCATGCGGATGCGCGAGCGAGCGCAGCGAGCGGAGAGCGCATCACGCATAATATGAGCCGTTTTCCCCTCGCGCGCGTTTTTCAAACTTTCTCGCTGCCCTGCAGCGAGCATAGTATAAGCCACAAACTTGGTTCTGTGCACACGAAACGAACACCCAAAGTTGTGCTTGGAGCCGCGAAAAAAAATTTATCGGACAACTTTTCATACGCTGTAGACACGAAAAACCTATTCTGAAAATCGTGTTACTTCTTTCTCTTTGTATTTTTTTTTCAGATATGTAATCAACATGTGTTCGCCCTTTCAATTTTTACCTGCAACACTTTCACAGTCGAACAAAAATGTTCCCTGGGGTAATTCCATCCGGAGATTTTGAAAATTGGGTTAATTTTTTACCCAGACCCTGTTTTTGGGTAAAAAATTGGGCATTTTTAAAAGTTCGGAGGGTTTTCACCTGGTTTTAAGTGTTCGCCCTTTCAATTTTTGGCTGGGACGCTTTCACAGTTCAACAAAAATGTTTCCTGGGGTAATTTCATCCGTAGATTCTGAAAATTAAGTTTATTTTTTTGCCCGGGCACTTTTTTGAGTCAAAATTGTGCATTTTTTGAAAGTTCGTAGCATTTTGACTGGGTATCAGTTTTTCACTCTTACAAATTTTGTCTGAACTACGAAAAATAATAGGAAAAGGTCTAGTCCGTAGGAATTCAATGCGCTGATCACGGATTTTGGGTTAGTTTTCTTACGTGAGCAACTCTAGATGCTGAATCGTGACGATTTCGGGCGAATCGGCCGTGGAAATTGGCGAAATCGGTCCAGAAACGAAAAACAAGAAAAGGGTGTTTTCCAGGGTTATTCAATGCGCTGATCACGAATTTTTGGTTAGCTTTTTTATGTGAGCAACTCTAGATGCTGAATCGTGACGATTTCGGGCGAATCGGCCGTGGAAATTGGCGAAATCGGTCCAGAAACGAAAAACAAGAAAAGGGTGTTTTCCAGGGTAATTCAATGCGCTGATCACGGATATTGGGTTAGTTTTCTTAGGTGAGCAACTCTAGATGCTGAATCGTGACGATTTCGGGCGAATCGGCCGTGTAAATTGACGAAATCGGTCCAGAAACGAAAAACAAGAAAAGAATGATTTCCAGGGTAATTCAATGCGCTGATCACGGATTTTGGGTTAGTTTTCTTACGTGAGCAACTCTAGATGCTGAATCGTGACGATTTCCGGCGAATCGGCCGTGGAAATCGGCGAAATCGGTCCTGAAATGAAAAACAAGAAAACTATGTTTTCCAGTGTAATTCAATGCGCTGATTACGAATTTTGGGTTAGTTTCTTATGTGAGCAACTCTAGATACCGAATCGTGACGATTTCGGGCGAATCGGCCGTCGAAATCGGTCCAGAAACGAAAAACAAGAAAAGGGTGTTTTCCAGGGTGATTCAATGCGCTGATCACGGATTTTGGGTTAGTTTTCTTACGTGTGCAACTCTAGATACTGAATCGTGACGATTTCGGGCGAATCGGCCGTCGAAATTGGCGAAATCGGTCCAGAAACGAAAAACAAGAAAAGGGTGTTTTCCAGGGTAATTCAATGCGCTGATCACAAATTTTGGGTTAGTTTTCTTACGTGAGCTACTCTAGATGCTGAATCGTGACGATTTCGGGCGAATCGGCGGTGGAAATTGGCGAAATCGGTCCAGAAACGAAAAATAAGAAAAAGGTGTTTTCCAGGGTAATTCAATGCGCTGATCACGGATTTTGTGTTAGTTTTTTCATGTGAGCAACTCTAGATTCCGAATCGTAACGGTTTCGGGCGAATCGGCCGTGGACTTTAGCGAAATCGGTCCAGAAATGAAAAACAAGAAAACGGCGTTTTCCATGGTAATTCAATGCACTGATCACGGATTTTGGGTTAGTTTTTTATGTGAGCAACTCTAGATACTGAATCGTGACGATTTCGGGCGAATCGGCCGTGGAAATTTGCGAAATCGGTCCAAAAATTAAAAACAAAAAACCGGTGTTTTCCATGGTAATTAAATACACTGATCACGGATTTTGTGTTAGTTTTTTTCATGTGAGCAACTCTAGATACCGAATCGTGACGATTTCGGGCGAATCGGCCGTGGAATTTAGTGAAACCGGACCAGAAATGAAAAACAAGAAATCGGTGTTTTCCATGGTAATTCATTGCGCCGATCACGGCTTTTGGGTCAGTTTTCTTATGTGAGCAATTCTAGGTACTGAATCGTGATGATTTTGGGCGAATCGGCCGTAGAAATAGCATGGACGAAATTGGCCTAAAAAACGAAAAATGAAAAACCTGAGTTGTCCGGGGTTTAGAAGAATGTGTGACCAACGTATTGTGATTTTGGTCCGACCTTTGGGGCTTATGTAAAAGTCAGAATATTATCTAAAAATGCGGGAGACGCATATAAAAGGAGGAATATGGCCTTGTGTAAGCAGTGAAAGACTTGGCTCGACAACGCTTTTCAAGTCTCTGATGTGGTACACACGGATACAAGTACATAAGAGTCATATTTTTGCGCCGTTTATTCTTTAGTTCGGTTGCAAGTGGCAACCCTCGTACATTGTAGACAAATTAAACTTTCACATTTGCTTTTTTCTAGCATTTAGCGACCTCTAAAACCACTAAAATAACGATCAGACTTTAGATCGCTGACACTGGTTTGCACAAAGTGTATCGCAGAGGCATTGGGAACGCAAGGTCTCCTTCTGTGGCAATGACTCACCGGTTTATCCTGTCACAAGAGTTTGGTAAAAAGGGTGAAAATCAACGGAAGACAACACTTTTTGCACTGGTGCTGCTGTATGCACAGCGGTGCGTACGTTAGCAACAACGATAAAGCTACATGCAGCAATGTTTTGCAATCTCTCATGTTTCTGTTTTTTTGCACAGAATTTACAGTAAGCCGATTAAACATGGCAGCTTTTTTCAGGGTGCAAGGAGCGCGCGAATTTTGAATGAAATAAAAAGAAGTTCAGAAACCAAATTGTATGCCAAATTTGATGCGTTTTTTTAAACTAATGGATTATCCGTATTATTCTGTTCATTCTTTCTCCCTTGCACACATGATTGGAAATTATGTTGGCATTTTTGAAAAAGACAACTCCTAGTCAGCGACTAATCCCGCCTTGATGCACTGCCTCATTTATTCGGCCATGCTGTACAGAATTTCGCACATGATGTGATTTTAGACAAAACTGAAGAGGCCAATTGAAAAGTATCTAGATAACTTCAAAGTTTTTACGCTTTTCAGCAAGCTTTTAAACAACAAACGCGGCGCAAAAATATGACTCTTATGTACTTGTATCCGTGTGTACCACATCAGAGACTTGAAAAGCGTTGTCGAGCCAAGTCTTTCACTGCTTACACAAGGCCATATTCCTCCTTTTATATGCGTCTCCCGCATTTTTAGATAATCTATTGCTGGTCAGTATATGCAACCAGTCTGCTGACGTACTGAACTTTTGAACTGATAAGAGATCCGTAGAAAAATTGTTGTCCCATAATAACTCGCATGTGCGCCGCACAATACGTGCGTGGTATGAACACCGTCGACAAGAAAACAGACAAACTGTCAAAAAATTGAATGTTTTATTCTTGAATTCTGTCAAACAAGTATGAAGCGCATTCCTTCTATGGGCTGAAAAATACATCAGACTCGGAAAAATGACACGGCATATTGGAAATAGGAGTCAGTGAACAAGTATACAACATTCATAGCACCGAAGCTAAGTGTGAAAACACAAAAAAGCTTCACCCGTGAGCAGAAAACTATTAACTGATATGTTTGATGAAGAAATGGTAATCACAGTTCAAAACCATTGTGTACATCACAGCGACAATTGAGCATTAAAAGCGATGGAAAAAATAGTCAACGAAGCGAAGGACAAAGAAATCAACATACTCTACGAATAGAAAATCACTGATTTACACACACAGCAACGATTCACCATCACAGCCGTCGAGTAATCTGCAATGATAGTGGTCGAAAATTATATCAGTTTTCTTTTATCAGAAACATAAGTTTCCAATCACTGAAAATATTTGTAAAAACCGTGAAAATGGCGCAAAAATACAGCTCACCTCTTCATACAAGGTCCACGTGAGCGCAGTGACCAGCGTGCGCCGCGTGGCACGTGGAACGAACCCGCGAAAGAACGCTAATGGACCGAATGTCTGAATAAATAGGCAAACAATCAACCATGAAGAACGAACTTCCTGATCCTGAAACGAACATGCTGATTCGCACCATTCCAATCTATCAGTAACGTTTAATTAGTGCGCTTAGTGCTAAAGCGTGGTCAACAAGTTGACTGAACGCAAATGCATTGGTTCACGAAGACAAAAAGCAGTCTGCGTGTTGCTGACCCGTCTTAGCAATGGTCAACTACGCAACCAATAACAAGAAATGAAGTGTCGAATTGGCAAATGCGCCATAGGAAAAGGTCTCACTGCCACCTGTTCTCATCTCAGAACTACTGGAAGCCTGTGTGTTTCGGGTGTTTTAGTAACACGGACAATGTGCGCCAGAAAAACGCAAAGAGAATGCCGAACAGCGACAACGTTCGGCGTTCGCAACAGGTCAACGCTGACACTGACACTGTAAATCAGTTTCGCAGAGGGCCACAGCGACCGATAGACATCCGGAAACAGCTGCGACTGCACTTTCAGCATGTCCAGTGGCTGCGTGCAGAGGCACGCGGTGGCGGCCGAAAATGTGGCGCACGCGAAACGAAACGAACCGGACGAAAACTCGCTCGACTCCCAGTCTGAACACAATGATGAACACCCGTGAAAGAATGAAAAGTGAATGCAAGATAGATAACAAGCCACAACACACTGACTTAATCCATAGACTACTCACCAATAGGCAGTAAATTCTTTGAAGACCGGAAAACCGCCAAATATACAGCTGAATATAGCGCCTCTCTGGCGATTGTAGGCCAAAAACCACTGTAGAAACCTGCACAAGTTGGAACAATCAAACAAGAAACGAAGAAAACGGCAGAGCTGGAACAAAAAACAACGTACCAGAGATACCATGGCGTCTGAAAATATCTGTGGCACCTTCACGCATAGAGCGATACTGATATGATTGACTCTGAAAATGCCTGCAACTTTATTCCGTCACAACAACGTGTAAAAGAAAAAAACCACTGAAAATCTGATGTGAAACGCAACAGCAAAAGAGAAAAAACCGATAATTCTGTCGTCAAGCGCTCGGGAGGCTAAGGAACCGAAAAACGGAGACAGATACCGTTCCGGGGCTGCGTTCAACAGCAGGCCATTTGGAATGACTGTAACTAAATGGGGCCCCCCAATTGTCAAAGAGCATGTGTTTCCTACGACCTCCGTAACTATCAGACGACGCGCCAATCCAAACCAGCCGAGCACCAACGCAGCTGAGCAACGGCGTTTTTCGTCACCTCGAATCGTTGTTTCAGCACCGTGATCGGCATGAACAGAGCGACGGGCAGCATTTTCGCGAGCGCACCGATGGACGCGTTCTCAGCAACGGTCAACGAGTCGCGTGCGTCGTGCCACCGGAGCAACTGCGTCGACGCCTCGACGCTGCCGAAGTACACGGCCACACCGGGCACCGAGCGAGTTAACGCCTGTTGTATTTTGTTGGTATTTGATTTTTTGTCATTTGAAGCACACCCTTTTCCACCGATTCCGGGAACGCGACGGAACAAAACAAAACTCCGGTGGGTGAGCTTCGGGGACCAGACCAGACGGCTCACCATCTCCTGCACAAAACCTTGAACCGCACAAAATATTGACGCAACATTTTCAAGAATGCACGAAAGAATAATTCAGAATGCAAGCACAATTGCATAAGTACTGCATAAGTGTGAAAAACGTTCGATTGATCGTGCCTGGCAATTCAAATCTTGGCTCTCTGAATAGAAAACAGCTCAGCGAGCCAATCAATGTAACGGTTTAGTTTTTAAATTTGTTATACATATCAACATGATTTGGCCAAAAAATGTTGTGCTGGCTAGGGATGGTAAAAAACGGTTTTTTTCAAATCCATGTATATAAAACGGTTTTTTATACCGCGTCCGGTTCTTTATACCCGGTTTTTTTACCGACCCAGTATCTGAAGAATCCTGTGATTGCGACAATTTCTGGTACTCTGATTTTACGCAAACCGCTGAATAATGAGTAAAAGACCACAATTCTAGCCAGAAACTGTATGTGTTTCAATGGAAACGTATTCCAATCTTGATTTTATTTGAATCGGTGGCGCTTAGAGAGAATGCAGCATCAGAAAAATTATCAGATGCGAGTTTAAAACAAAAAAAGCTAACGCAAAACAGATTGACATGTGCAACAGCAAGGAATGTGATACATGCAAATCAATTGAACTGACATGATCGAGAGATATGTAACTGCACAACAATTTTACCGCATTTCTAAACACAAAAGATCACCGAAATCACGAACCCGCACAGACGAAAAAAGTGAACCAAGAACAAAATTGAAAGAGAAAAAATCAGATGGAGATTCGGGTCACTATCACCAGTACAACAGCACGAAGACATCACCAACAAAACTTGAGCACTTTCCGAGTTCAAAGACACAAAATTTCACGAAATTTGACAGAATAAATATCGCGGCGTTTCTCGTTTATTGTTGAAAATTTAACCGAATTCTGAAAAATAACCAAATCTTTGCTGTATCAGTTTCTTCACTTTGTCAACAAAAGAACTGGCATAAAAAGCGCAAGCGGCAGATTTAAAGCGGAAAAAGCGTGAAACTGTTAAACAACGAAACACAACATTGCCATGTAGACCAAACTTGAACAGATAAACAAAGAACAAAGCTGGAAAATAAAGCGAACGCCGACCAGAGCCAGCCCATTGGCGGTCGACCGAGATGGGACATGGAAGGAGAGGCACGGGTCTCAGGGTGCTTTATTTATACCAAGAGCGTGAATGTGTTCTCCAGAACATCAAGTTATGAAGTGGCGAAAATGAAAATTGAAATGGATATGCGGAATACAGTGCATTTTGAGTGATTTCAAAAATTGAAATTTGGGTCCTTCGGCGGTATAAAAAACCGAAAAAAACCAAAATTTACGCGGTAAAATATCGGTAATTTATTTTGGCCATTTTTTTTGGCGCCGGTATAAAAAACCGTTTTTCTACCGTTTTTTATACCGAAAAAAAACGTTTTATACCGACCCACCCCTAGTGCTGGCTGTTTCGAGCAAAATTGAATGAAATTATGAAATCGACTTTTAGCCGACTTTTCCTTTGTGTTGTGCTGTAAAGCAAACCGAAATAAAACACAGCGAATATCACAAAACTCACCGGCAGCATGCCGCGCCACAGCGCCAGCGGACCGTGTGTTCGAACGCAAAACCAAAACGTGCGAAAAACAGACGACGACATTTGTTTTGGAGTCGCTGGATCTTGCATCAACGTTTTCACGCGGTCAAACGGCTGAAACAAACATCAAAATGGCAAAACATGAAGATGCAAAAATAAAAAAAATAAAAAAACTGGTTGGCGGAGACACAAGCGAGCCGCTGGCTGGCGCTACGCACTCGTCGTTACCTGAAGAAATAAAATTGACGTCGTTCCGGTGCACATGCTGACAAGAACAGTCTTTTTGAAAGAAGCAGACCGCTGGTTTTGTCGTTTCTGTGGCAAGCCGACGACGTTTGTGCCACTTGTGCTCGTGGTCGCTTGCGATTCCATTTCATTTGTCACTGTGTGCAAGTGCAAATGTGCAATGCAATGATAGAAGGAAGGAAACGAGGAGGTCGGTTCAGGGTTGGCGCTGGCATGGGAAAAATACCGGTTTTTACCGGAACAAAACGCGTTTAATCTATACGCGTTTTTTCCCAAGGCAAAAATTGGTGCCTTGACAAAAACGGAAAAAAACGAGAACCGTATTTTTCCGGTTTTTTCAATCGGTTGCGAAACAATTGGAAAAAAATTTTGGCTTTGGTTTTTTTGGTAAAATTACCGTTTTTTACCGGTAAAAACCGTTTTTTCCACGATTTGAAAAAAACGGTATTTAGCCAACTCTGTCTCTGGGTCCGTTTGCTTTGCCTCGCCGTTAACGTTTTGTTTGGTTTCAGAAAAATGTTTTTTTGGAGAATTGTTTTTTTTTCAAAAACGCCAAGATAATTTCCAATCGTGTGTGCAAAAGCGAAAGAATGAACGCACAAAGAATCAATTGGTTCAAAAAAATATATAAAGATAGTAAGATATATATATCAGTTCAAAGAATATATAAACAGTCGATAATTTGTTTTGGGCAGATTTTACCCCAAATAGCTGATCCAAAATTGTAATTTTTGCGTTCTGCGGTTTTTTCCTGTTTTGTTTGTCGTGCCAACGTGAGCCTTCCTGGGAATCTTTTCTGAAAATAAGGATTATTGTGTCAAAAAACATCCCATCAAACAGCCGCTATTGTTGCATGCAAGTTGACCCTTTATTACTCCAAAATGGTTAATTGCCTTTTTTGCGTTTTTCGTCACCATTCCCGTTTCTTGTCGTGTCGTGCCAAAGGGGGCTTTTCAGGAATCCAACGTGCAGCAAGCTAATGTAGCGACTGCTAGCTAACCAATACCACACAACTGTTTGATCAGCGTCAAAAACCGTCGTCATGTACGAGACTTCTGTTATCTGCTTCGGTTGCTTGTGGCTACGCACGCATATAACACAATTTGCGTAAAAACGATGTCAAAAGGTTGAACATCATTTTTACGCATACCCTATGCGAAGCCACAAGCTAACCCAAGCATATTTGTTACAAACGAGAGCTGGCTGATGTTTCGTGCTCCATTACATCTGGGAAGAAAAGAGGATGGAAAGGAACACAACCAGGATAGGGTGCGTGACCAAAATGTGGTATTAATCGAGGGGGGGGGAGAGGGGTTTCGTTTATCTGATGTTCTTTTTGTATTTGATATTTCGGCATGCGTTTTACATTGTATGTCGATCAACAGTGTCGTCAAAACTGAAAGTAAAATTTCGGAAACTGATAAAGTGATAAACCGAAAACCAACAGATAACAGAAGTCAGTTTTTGCTTTGTGGGCTGCGGACTGACACCGCGAGAGCTGGACACTTGTTTTTGCGGTTTCGCCCTGTAAGCGAAGACCGCGGCGACCCCGGGCTTGTCAGTTCGACAAGTCGCCAGACCGCACAGTCTCAAAAATGCACGTGCGCCGAGGGATGGTAATGGCAGCACGAAACATCAGCCAGCCCTCGTTTGTAACAAATATGCTTGGGTTAGCTTGTGGCTTCGCATAGGGTATGCGTAAAAATGATGTTCAACCTTTTGACATCGTTTTTACGCATACATTGTGTTATATGCGTGGCGTAGCCACAAGCCAACCGAAGCAGATAACAGAAGTCTCGTACATGACGACGGTTTTTGACGCTGATCAAACGATGTTGTGTGGTATTGGTTAGCTAGCAGTCGCTACATTAGCTTGCTGCTACGTTGGTATTCCTGAAAAGCCCCCTTTGGCACGACACGACAAGAAACGGGAATGGTGACGAAAAACGCAAAAAAGGCAATTTTAACCATTTTGGAGTAATGAATAGGGTCAACTTGATGAATCAATTAGCGGCTGTTTGCATGGGCTGTTTTTTTTGACACAATAATCCTTATTTCAGAAAAGATTCCCAGGAAGGCTCACGTTGGCACGACAAACAAAACAGGAAAAAACCGCAGAACGCAAAAATTACAATTTTGGATCAGTTATTTGGGGTAAAATCTGCCAAAACAAATTGACTGTTTTTATTCTTTGAACTGATATATTTCTTATATTTATATTTGAAAATTGATTCTTTGGGTTCATTCTTTCGCTTTTGACACACGTTGGAATTATCTTGGCGTTTTTGAAAAAAAAACAATTTCCAAAAAAACATTTTTCTGAAACCAAACAAAACGTTAACGGCGAGGCAAAGCAAACGGACCCAGAGACAGAGTTGGCTAAATACCGTTTTTTCAAATCGTGGAAAAAACGGTTTTTACCGGTAAAAAACGGTAATTTTACCAAAAAAACCAAAGCCAAAATTTTTTTCCAATTGTTTCGCAACCGATTGAAAAAACCGGAAAAATACGGTTCTCGTTTTTTTCCGTTTTTGTCAAGGCACCAATTTTTGCCTTGGGAACAAACGCGTATAGATTAAACGCGTTTTGTTCCGGTAAACACCGGTATTTTTCCCATGCCAGCGCCAACCCTGAACCGACCTCCTCGTTTCCTTCCTTCTTCTTGCATTGCACATTTGCACTTGCACACAGTGACAAATGAAATGGAATCGCAAGCGACCACGAGCACAAGTGGCACAAACGTCGTCGGCTTGCCACAGAAACGACAAAACCAGCGGTCTGCTTCTTTCAAAAAGACTGTTCTTGTCAGCATGTGCACCGGAACGACGTCAATTTTATTTCTTCAGGTAACGACGAGTGCGTAGCGCCAGCCAGCGGCTCGCTTGTGTCTCCGCCAACCAGTTTTTTTATTTTTTTTATTTTTGCATCTTCATGTTTTGCCATTTTGATGTTTGTTTCAGCCGTTTGACCGCGTGAAAACGTTGATGCAAGATCCAGCGACTCCAAAACAAATGTCGTCGTCTGTTTTTCGCACGTTTTGGTTTTGCGTTCGAACACACGGTCCGCTGGCGCTGTGGCGCGGCATGCTGCCGGTGAGTTTTGTGATATTCGCTGTGTTTTATTTCGGTTTGCTTTACAGCACAACACAAAGGAAAAGTCGGCTAAAAGTCGATTTCATAATTTCATTCAATTTTGCTCGAAACAGCCAGCACTAGGGGTGGGTCGGTATAAAAACGTTTTTTTTCGGTATAAAAAACGGTAGAAAAACGGTTTTTTATACCGGCGCCAAAAAAATGGCCAAAATAAATTACCGATATTTTACCGCGTAAATTTTGGTTTTTTTCCGGTTTTTTATACCGCCGAAGGACCCAAATTTCAATTTTTGAAATCACTCAAAATGCACTGTATTCCGCATATCCATTTCAATTTTCATTTTCGCCACTTCATAACTTGATGTTCTGGAGAACACAATTCACGCTCTTGGTATAAATAAAGCACCCTGAGACCCGTGCCTCTCCTTCCATGTCCCATCTCGGTCGACCGCCAATGGGCTGGCTCTGGTCGGCGTTCGCTTTATTTTCCAGCTTTGTTCTTTGTTTATCTGTTCAAGTTTGGTCTACATGGCAATGTTGTGTTTCGTTGTTTAACAGTTTCACGCTTTTTCCGCTTTAAATCTGCCGCTTGCGCTTTTTATGCCAGTTCTTTTGTTGACAAAGTGAAGAAACTGATACAGCAAAGATTTGGTTATTTTTCAGAATTCGGTTAAATTTTCAACAATAAACGAGAAACGCCGCGATATTTATTCTGTCAAATTTCGTGAAATTTTGTGTCTTTGAACTCGGAAAGTGCTCAAAGTTTTGTTGGTGATGTCTTCGTGCTGTTGTACTGGTGATAGTGACCCGAATCTCCATCTGATTTTTTGCTCTTTCAATTTTGTTCTTGGTTCACTTTTTTCGTCTGTGCGGGTTCGTGATTTCGGTGATCTTTTGTGTTTAGAAATGCGGTAAAATTGTTGTGCAGTTACATATCTCTCGATCATGTCAGTTCAATTGATTTGCATGTATCACATTCCTTGCTGTTGCACATGTCAATCTGTTTTGCGTTAGCTTTTTTTGTTTTAAACTCGCATCTGATAATTTTTCTGATGCTGCATTCTCTCTAAGCGCCACCGATTCAAATAAAATCAAGATTGGAATACGTTTCCATTGAAACACATACAGTTTCTGGCTAGAATTGTGGTCTTTTACTCATTATTCAGCGGTTTGCGTAAAATCAGAGTACCAGAAATTGTCGCAATCACAGGATTCTTCAGATACTGGGTCGGTAAAAAAACCGGGTATAAAGAACCGGACGCGGTATAAAAAACCGTTTTATATACATGGATTTGAAAAAAAACCGTTTTTTACCATCCCTAGCCAGCACAACATTTTTTGGCCAAATCATGTTGATATGTATAACAAATTTAAAAACTAAACCGTTACATTGATTGGCTCGCTGAGCTGTTTTCTATTCAGAGAGCCAAGATTTGAATTGCCAGGCACGATCAATCGAACGTTTTTCACACTTATGCAGTACTTATGCAATTGTGCTTGCATTCTGAATTATTCTTTCGTGCATTCTTGAAAATGTTGCGTCAATATTTTGTGCGGTTCAAGGTTTTGTGCAGGAGATGGTGAGCCGTCTGGTCTGGTCCCCGAAGCTCACCCACCGGAGTTTTGTTTTGTTCCGTCGCGTTCCCGGAATCGGTGGAAAAGGGTGTGCTTCAAATGACAAAAAATCAAATACCAACAAAAATACAACAGGCGTTAACTCGCTCGGTGCCCGGTGTGGCCGTGTACTTCGGCAGCGTCGAGGCGTCGACGCAGTTGCTCCGGTGGCACGACGCACGCGACTCGTTGACCGTTGCTGAGAACGCGTCCATCGGTGCGCTCGCGAAAATGCTGCCCGTCGCTCTGTTCATGCCGATCACGGTGCTGAAACAACGATTCGAGGTGACGAAAAACGCCGTTGCTCAGCTGCGTTGGTGCTCGGCTGGTTTGGATTGGCGCGTCGTCTGATAGTTACGGAGGTCGTAGGAAACACATGCTCTTTGACAATTGGGGGGCCCCATTTAGTTACAGTCATTCCAAATGGCCTGCTGTTGAACGCAGCCCCGGAACGGTATCTGTCTCCGTTTTTCGGTTCCTTAGCCTCCCGAGCGCTTGACGACAGAATTATCGGTTTTTTCTCTTTTGCTGTTGCGTTTCACATCAGATTTTCAGTGGTTTTTTTCTTTTCACGTTGTTGTGACGGAATAAAGTTGCAGGCATTTTCAGAGTCAATCATATCAGTATCGCTCTATGCGTGAAGGTGCCACAGATATTTTCAGACGCCATGGTATCTCTGGTACGTTGTTTTTTGTTCCAGCTCTGCCGTTTTCTTCGTTTCTTGTTTGATTGTTCCAACTTGTGCAGGTTTCTACAGTGGTTTTTGGCCTACAATCGCCAGAGAGGCGCTATATTCAGCTGTATATTTGGCGGTTTTCCGGTCTTCAAAGAATTTACTGCCTATTGGTGAGTAGTCTATGGATTAAGTCAGTGTGTTGTGGCTTGTTATCTATCTTGCATTCACTTTTCATTCTTTCACGGGTGTTCATCATTGTGTTCAGACTGGGAGTCGAGCGAGTTTTCGTCCGGTTCGTTTCGTTTCGCGTGCGCCACATTTTCGGCCGCCACCGCGTGCCTCTGCACGCAGCCACTGGACATGCTGAAAGTGCAGTCGCAGCTGTTTCCGGATGTCTATCGGTCGCTGTGGCCCTCTGCGAAACTGATTTACAGTGTCAGTGTCAGCGTTGACCTGTTGCGAACGCCGAACGTTGTCGCTGTTCGGCATTCTCTTTGCGTTTTTCTGGCGCACATTGTCCGTGTTACTAAAACACCCGAAACACACAGGCTTCCAGTAGTTCTGAGATGAGAACAGGTGGCAGTGAGACCTTTTCCTATGGCGCATTTGCCAATTCGACACTTCATTTCTTGTTATTGGTTGCGTAGTTGACCATTGCTAAGACGGGTCAGCAACACGCAGACTGCTTTTTGTCTTCGTGAACCAATGCATTTGCGTTCAGTCAACTTGTTGACCACGCTTTAGCACTAAGCGCACTAATTAAACGTTACTGATAGATTGGAATGGTGCGAATCAGCATGTTCGTTTCAGGATCAGGAAGTTCGTTCTTCATGGTTGATTGTTTGCCTATTTATTCAGACATTCGGTCCATTAGCGTTCTTTCGCGGGTTCGTTCCACGTGCCACGCGGCGCACGCTGGTCACTGCGCTCACGTGGACCTTGTATGAAGAGGTGAGCTGTATTTTTGCGCCATTTTCACGGGTTTTACAAATATTTTCAGTGATTGGAAACTTATGTTTCTGATAAAAGAAAACTGATATAATTTTCGACCACTATCATTGCAGATTACTCGACGGCTGTGATGGTGAATCGTTGCTGTGTGTGTAAATCAGTGATTTTCTATTCGTAGAGTATGTTGATTTCTTTGTCCTTCGCTTCGTTGACTATTTTTTCCATCGCTTTTAATGCTCAATTGTCGCTGTGATGTACACAATGGTTTTGAACTGTGATTACCATTTCTTCATCAAACATATCAGTTAATAGTTTTCTGCTCACGGGTGAAGCTTTTTTGTGTTTTCACACTTAGCTTCGGTGCTATGAATGTTGTATACTTGTTCACTGACTCCTATTTCCAATATGCCGTGTCATTTTTCCGAGTCTGATGTATTTTTCAGCCCAAAGAAG
>JASANC010005446.1:0-15460 GCA_030248135.1 Theristus sp. LFF4_11
TGTGTGTCAACTTTGCCACTAAAAAAAGCCGCATCTTTGCCACTGGTATAACTGCTGGTAATTGTGCCTGCATGCATGCAACTTTGCCACAAACAATGCACGTTATAAGATGCAGCCGCAACTTTGCCACTACAGGGTGTTTGTTGCTTTCACGCAGTTCTGCTATTTCCGCATTAAAGAACACTGAAATAAACGGTTTTGTATTTGTTTTCATTCGATTTACTTGGAGTCAGATGTTGTCATATTAGTAGCAAACAAATCAAATGATTCATTGATCGTAACGAGCAGTCACTGTCAGTGTTAGGCAAACTTACATCAGAAAAGCTTACGCAGCTTCCAATTAAGATCGAGAAGCCTTAGGACACCCACTGAACATCTTCATTACTCAGTTGTGCAACGTTGTTTTGTTATTGCACAATTCACTTGTATTGGCAACCGACTTCTGTAGGTTACCTAAGGCTTCGCAAGCCTTTTATCAAGGAAAAAACACCCGAAACACAGTTGGATGGTTGCTAGTGCTGTTAAGGCACTTCATTTGTGTATGCCCCAGTTCCAAACTCAATCATCCAAACGACAACAACACAAACAATCACTCACTTTATCATCGAATCTCGGATTGAACAGGAATGCGGTGTCGTTGCCAGCGAACAGTGTGATCGCGAACTGTTTCGATTCGTCCAAAACGCGTCCTGAAACGTGCAACCGCTGGCCCGGCTTGAAATTGTGGGGAAACTTTGCTTCGTACGGCAGTTTCTGAAAAAAAAATTTCACCTGCTTTTTCTGTTTGTTAGGCAGAATCGCAAAAGTTTAGTCCAAAGGCTTACATTCGTATAACACAGTAATGTTGCCCAATGGACTTTACCCAAATCAATAGTTTACCCAAAACAAAATCATCATCAAAAGCCGCGTATGTAATTCAAATGCGCTCACGTAGTATTTGCCCTCCCAGGACACGTTGTACAACTCGATATCGCCATTGATGTAGACGTGCGTGACGTGCTCCAGTGAGAGACGATAGTCGAACTTGCCCAGGAGACGGTGGTTCGCGAAAACCTGAGTGGTCAAATATTGGGACTCTTTGGTTCTACATGTGGCAAAAACGTATCAGTCGTATCCTTCAGCTAAGTCCTTTGCGGTCGTGTTTGTCCTCCTGGACATCACGGTTGAACGCCCATGCTGATGAAGGGTCAGTTTCTGCCCAAAATCCCCTTTATCACGTTTCCCCCCAAAATCCACCTTGGCCACTTTTTGCCCAAGATCCACCTGGGCCACTTTTTGCCCAAAATCTGCCTTGGTCACTTTTTGCTCAAAAATTTACTTTGGGTTTTTTTTGTCCCAAAAATCCCCACTTCGAACCTCGAACGCGGTCTCGTGAATTCGAACTCGGTAGTCGAACGGTTGACCGACCGCGAATCCCTCGGCTTTGTGTTTCACTTCGCTGCCCCATTCATTCTGAAACAACGAGTTCAGCACGACCTCGTTCTTGTCGAGCCGCGTCGAAACCTGCAACACGACGTCGTCGCGAACGTCGCCCTCGACCTTGTCGCCCGCGCAGAGACTGATGTCGAAACTGAAAAAAAGAACAGAAAAATATGACGTTTCTAGTGTTTGCAAAAGGATCGGTTTCCCGAATCCGACAAAGTGGACCTTTTCACCATCTCAATCAATCAAAGTTTGACTGTGAAATAAGTTCCATAATGTCCCAAATTTGAAAGCTCACCGCGTTTTCTGCAGCACATTACCGCTGACGATAATCGACTGCCCTGGAAAGATGGTGTGACCCTCCAATTTTGACAGGTACGGGACGGGCTGCAATTGAGGACGAATTGTTCAAATAATATTATGAAACTGAAAAATTGTTGCAAAAAGAACGTTTTCCTTGGCGTTTAGAAATGCCAGTTTTTAAGGCGCTAGATTTTTTTTGCACTGAAAGCAAACATAACTTTTTGAACGCTTACTCGCTTCTTCACCGGTTTATGGTGATTATCAATGCTCATTTTCCTTGTCCTCAACTGCAATTTGAATCTCGGTTTAGCACTTGAAAACGTTCAGGTTTTTTCTCATTCGACAAATGGACAATAGCTGTTTTTTCTTCTTTCCCATGTGCTTCAAAGAGCTGTATTCCTGATAGGTTCATGCACGAGAATAAATAGCGAGTATTGAGAATTACAACATCAAAAGAGCGCGCGTAATTTTCTGCTGTGAAAATGGAATGCAAGATGTGCTTTCAAGCTGTCTCTAAATCACTTTGTTTCCGTTAAAACGGAGAGGGAATTTGCGCTATTATTAAAAAGACTTGCTGCTTGCTGACTGGCTGCATTTTGAATGGGGACACACTGATTGGTGCAGCCAAAGTGATGCCGCCAATCAGCGGTCTCGGTTTGAACGCTTGCGCCACTGCACCACTTCTGTGCGAAAATGAAATGAAATCATCTGTGACGAGCTACAACGGAAATTAGTTTTTTTACCAGAAAAGTACTCGGAAATTTTGCTGACTTTTTTACTGAATCTTTCATCAACATTGCATCCGCTGCAGTTTAACTGAACTTGTGAACATTGCAGTGGAAATGTGAAACTGCAAATCTCAAATTTTATAGAACTTTATAGATGAGACTGTATAAAAACAAGGCAAACTGAATATGCAGCTGATCAGGCTATATAGCTGACTGAGGTGTCTCAGTTTATCGAGTTGTTTCGAGGTGAATAAAATGCCGACACAAAGCTAATAAGCAAAACGCTCCTCTACAAAAGACTGAAAAACGGACATGGGCTGAAAAAATATCGAAAAATGTATGACACGCCACTCGCCATAGACATGGAGGAAAGCGCAATTTTGAAAAAAAGAACGTCTCATTGCTCCACTTCGGAGCAGTGCTGGTCGTGTTTTTGGATGTGTGTCCATACTCAGTACTGATGTCATTTTGACGTGGAAAATTATCATTTCTGCGTTAGGTCTACACACGAGTGAAGAGCCGACAAGTGAATTGGAGAATTTTGAGCTCTGAAAATTTCCTGTTTTGGACTGTTGTATTGGCACGGAATTATTTCCAGCACTAGGCATATACTTGTCAAAATGCGCAAAAAGTATCCAATTTTCTGCCCTGTCTTTGCTCTGTAACGGAGTACCGAAAGTGGTGTGTCGAACATGTAGGCTCAATCTAAATTCTAATTTCGCTTGTGTAAATTTTATGGTCACCGCCATGATTATTGTTTACTTTTTTAGTGACCGAAGAAAAAAGTTTCGGGTTCAAGAAGAGTTATTTGTTGAGAGAAAAGAGCTCAGAATAATTGCAGAGCCGACTCCGAAACGGCATCTAACTGGTGAATGGTGAGAAAACTCGCGGTTGAAAGAAAAAGTTTCAAACTTTGCAGGGAAAAGATTTTCGATACAAAAATCGCAAACAATCAATGTTGCCGCTAAAAAAAGCGCATGTATCCATACAAGCGCCAACAAATAACAACGTAACGAATTCGTGAAAACCAGCTAATTCACACGCAACACAACCAACCCAAGGTTTGACGTTTTCGGTCAACCGAACCGGCTTCTGTTTACCGCTGCATCCACCCATCGTGTGCCAATGGGCGATTAGTAGACCACACGGACGTGTTTTTTTATGTTCCTTCGTTTAATCTGAGGTGATTTGTTTTCGGAATAATTTTCCGTGTCGCAAGTCTGAAAAACGAATTGAGAAATGTATAGCCACTGAGAATTCCTGTGTGTTTCATAACGCTAAACCTAGAATGTTTTTTTCAAATGAAAAAAACGCCTTTCGAACAAAAAAGTAGAAAAAACGCACAAACATGCGTGAAAGCACGGAAATTTTTGGTGCAGATAAGCAGTCGTGTTTAGAGCCAACTAATAAAAAAATAAACAGATGAACTGAAAAAATAAATTTTTGCCTTCGAACGGAAGTGTATATACCTAAACATCAACAGACACCAGAAATTCACGATGAGAGAACGCATGTAAAAAACCGCGATCCACCGTTAGATTTACGCTTTTTCGGCTGAACATTTTGATATTTACCGTATTACCTCTAATAAACCCCCATGGGGGTTTATTTCTTCAGCGACTTCTGGGGGTGGGGGTTTTTTTTTGGGGGGGGGTTTTTTTTTGGGGGGGGTTTATTTGGAAACTATTTTTAGGGATGGGCAAACTGGGATGAAAATACCTTCCATGGCAGGAAGCAAGCCGCAGAAACTCCTACTCTACATAGAAATTTCCTTTTACACCAGCCTTTTGTAATGAAATTACCATTAACTCATCCATTTGGGGCCTTTGGTAGCACAATTTCATCATTTTCACTGCAACCAGCCACTGAATTCACTGTTTATGTGTATGTTTTTCTGGGTATGTGTTTCAAACAGGTTTCCAATAATCCCCATGGGGGATTATTTTGGGGGGGGGGGGTATGGGGGGGGGGGGGGGTGTGGGGGGTGTTGGGGGGTACATGTAAAAAAAGTATTTTCCGAGTGATAGATAAACCGATTTTTTTCAATTGAATTTTTACAAAATAAGTAACGACATGTGGGAAAATTTCTGTAGATCATTTAAAAAATGGTGTGCAACACGCTGTTCAGTGGTTTTTTAATGGATGTCCGTAGACTGACTGCACAATCGCTCTGTAAAATAAACTACGCAACAACAAAACGCGCATTCCTGTACATACACAATACACAGTAAAAAGAGAAACTGATTTTCAGCAACAGTTTGCAAGGGAAAATGGCTAACATTTTGTCGCAAAAACAATAACATTGGTTTGGCAATTGATTGACTACACTTTGCAAAAAGAACACTCGCAAAGTTGACAGAAGACCAGGAAGCGATTGCGATTTCTTTTGAAAAATTGGGACTGATTTAGTAGATGTGATTCTTATAACTAGGATCGGCAAGCAGTGAAACAAGAGTCGAGAATCAAAAAACTCCAAAAATTTTGCAATGATTTTAGCTGATCACCACCCGCAACCACAATACGTTCCAATGTCCCTGCGTGGTGTGGTGAAAAGTTTTATTTGAAATATATCAGTTTAGATTATGTATCTGTCTGCAAACTTTCAACTGCAACACACACACACACACACACAAAAATTTTCCAGTAGTAGGGGATAATGAATGCACATTGTATATGACATCGACATACATATCATCAACAGTATGTACTACATGTGTGCTATATAATCTTCAATATGTTGATTTTAAAAGTGCAGGCTAACCAACATGTGCGCATATGGGGATTTGTACAATTCTTGAGGTCAATTTAACAAAATTTCCAAATGTCTTTCTGTGAGATCAAAGTACAGTATGGCCGAATAAATGAGGCAGTCCATCAAGGCGGGATCAGCCGCAGACTAGGAGTTGTCTTTTTCAAAAAAGCCAACGTTATTCCCAATCATGTGTACAAGGGATAAAGAATGAACAGAATAGCGCGGATAATCCATTAGTTTAAAAAACGCATCAAATTTGGCACACAATTCAGCTTCTGAACGTCTTTTTTCTTTCATTCAAAATTCGCGCTCTCCTTGCACCCTGAAAAAAGCTGCCATGTTTAACCGGCCATACCGTAATTTTCATGAAGGATTCAGATAAAAAATGCTGAAAAATACAAAGTAGAATTTCAGAACGGTACCATTAAACTGGGTGTTGTGCGAACGTTCAAATTACTAATCTGATTTTTTTACTTTTAAAAATAGACAGAAACACAAAACGCAAACAAAAACTGATCGGAGTGTACAGTATGTACAATTGAGCTGGCTTGGAAAACAAAATCAAGAATAATGGGTCAAGCAAAAATAAGATGTCTGTAACAAATGTACAACGTTTTAATTTACAAAAGTTGGCTAAACTTTTCCAATATTCAAATCAACTGAGGTACCAAAATATGATTTCAAAATGGGGCTCCTATTTAGAACATTTTACAAGGCTAAAACGTGAAATTTTTCCACAATTGTATTGTGTTTGGATCCAAAGAACAAGCAAAGCAATAACTAACAGCAAAAAAGCAAACAAATCGAATAATACACACATTAAAGCAAATACAAAAAATGAATAAAACGCCGTTACCAACCGTACCACTACTGTTAGTATTACGTAAAACATGCGTTCTTATTGATAATTTCACGAACAATTCTCGTCCTCTAAAGTATTTAATATTATTCAGCAAACCAGACCTAAAAATGCGCTTACTTCTTTTCACAGTACCACGTTTGTATTCATAAATATTTCATGTACACCAAACCAAACACACACAAATGTACAGTTTCTGTGGATGTTGCAAGAGTTCTTTGGTACACACACAAAGTTCTGGTTCGATAGTTTTTGCCTTATGACTATGAAAACTTTAAAAATACGAAAATAGCTTGAAATTGCTGTTGAACTTTGCATTTTTGCATTTTATCCTTTTCGAACAGCTTCGCATTCAGTAGCTTCTTAAAAAAACTATGCTAAAACATGACTCTTAGAAGTTCTTGCCAACGCCTAGCCATCATGCTCTAAGTTGCCCAGCCTTGCTGCATGAGTACTTTTTGGAGTTTTTTTTGCTCAGCATAATGTGCGCTTTACGAAAATATCTCATTCATGTGTATTTGTATCTGTCACAAAGCGTCAGCAATAATGAATCTCGTAAAACCAAAGCCACGGGACGTTTTGCGGACTAAAATTGAGGCATTTCGCAATGATAATAGCGTGCTGATTGGTTGTATTTTTGAGTTCAACGCGTTGCTTTTTTTGAGGCGCACAGCTAAAGGGGCATTCATGAAGCAGTATTTATTGACCGCGTAGCTATGTTTTAGTACAGCAACGCATTACTAAACACTGCTTCATGAATGCTGCTTTAATCAAGCAGCCGGTTCTGTTTCGCCTTTCAACCTTCGATGAAGCTTTTAGAAGAGAAGCGATTTTTTAGATAACCTGCCCGACATTATTTTCTGAAATTCTTTTTCAGCAATTTCGTTCCGTTTTCACCATGGCATCCATTTTAAACAGCACTTGGTGTTTGTTACATGTAAAACTTTTTGATATGTTGTTTTTTCTGAAACCTGTGGCATGCATTTCGCAGGAAAACCGGTTCTCACCAGTTGTCTCGCGATGATTTTTGCATATTTTATGGCCGAAAAATTGCGCTTGTCGATTTCGAAAACCCATACGAACCTGTGTGTGATGTCAACTGACAAGTGGAAAGAAATTTCATGAAACGAAATTTGATGTCAGAGAACTACGCAGGGACCAAACTTTTTTGACATTAAAAGTAGTTTACTATTTTGGTAAATAATAAATTAAAGAATATTGCCTGCACTTTCTATAAACCGCTGCGAAATACAGCACTGTAGCGGATACCTTATACCTATAATGGAAATCAATTTGACAGTTTTTTTTCTTTTATGTGTCGCTATAAAAACAGTGTGATGGTGTCAAAAAATGCTAATTTAGAGCGTTTTTAAGGCATATGCGCTGGCAGTAAAGAACGCTTCGTCAGAAATTTACAGTTGTAATTGCCACAAATTTATTTTATGACTTAAAGATTAAGAGCAAAGTTTCTATGATATGAACGGTTTCTTAAGGGGGCCAAGGAGGTTTTTTACAATTTTGTAGACCGGACAAAAAAAGGAAACAACAGCAGTTCTCAAACAAATAATTGAAAATAAAGGCAACATGTTGTCAAGAAATATCGTAATGACTAAAATTTGGTCACAAACGCCAAAGCTGACTGAAGACGGAAGGTAAGAAACTAAAAATAAATCATATTTTCTCAAAGCAAAAATAATCAAAAGCAGAATAATCACAAAGCACAAAGAATCCTCGTTGAAACCAAGCCAACCGGAGAGGGAAAAACGGAAAAATAATCAAAACTAAAACCGCTTGGCATGGAGAGAAGCAGAATAAGATCGGAATCAAAGATAACAGAGATGTCTCCAAATAAAGTGCATAAAAGCGGAGGAACTCTCTGAGAAAAACAGAAAAAAATAGCTCGTAAAATCATCATTACTGAAAAAATGTATTTTCCGAACGAGTAGAAGGGTACACGGGGTGTACCACATAACCGTAGGGTATTTATTTATTTGACCATGAATTAAGATAATAAAAGTAGAATGATAACTCCTACTGCGACGGGCCATTTTGAGAAGAAGAAAGAGATTTTTTCGGTTTTCGTATTGGCAAAGATCCAGGTATGAAGTAAATTACTGTCGATGAGTTTGACCTTTGCTCAGTAAAATGATGGAAGCAAGTGTCAGTTTTAAGCCATTGGAAAATTGCAATTGCTGCAAGTTGAGTAATGACAGACGCTAATATTTTCAAAATTTCATTCAAAGCTATATATTCCAACTCTTCTATCCTGAAAGGTACCCAATTTTCGCGTGCCTGGACCAATGATGAGTCAAAGGATCGAGAGAGAAAAATTAGACCAGTCACTTTCCATGGTGACAATTTGTTGCACACAAGTGGCAGTGTCCGTCAGAACAATCGCTCTTTTTTCCGTGATCATTATTATCGAGTTCGTTTATCATGAGGAACGTGGAAAAGTTCTAATTTTGTCTAGTTCTAGTTCCAGTTCAACAGGAACCTGGCTGGTGGTGAAGCCACAATATAAACGCAACTCTCTGATAACAAAACAGTATGTCAATAGAACTGCACACATTTGCCGTTACCATGGCTACTCCCACGCTTTGTGTTGGAGCTCATATGTGACCATAATGGAGACAAAATCACTTACGAGTCGAAATGCAACTGTGTGCAACTGAGTTTATATGTCTCGCAGTTTTTTAATTGCGATGGCGGAGGGATTATATGGCTTTTTTCTTTTGCGTGAGTCATAATTTAGGGCAGCAAACAGTGGGCGAACAATGATCGAACAGCTGCCTTTCGACTGGTCGATTGGCTGGACAACCCTGAACGTTTGAAAGCATATGAACATACCAAAACAGAAGAACTTCTCATGCAAAACGGTTATGCGTACTATTACAGTACAGTATATTTTTCAACACGTCCCAAACAAACAACAAAAAAGCATGAAGCAACACGCAAAACAGGATTTCATGATTTGTGTCCCGCAATTTGTGAGAAAATGATGACTGATATTTCACACAAAAAACCACGATGTTTTGATTTTGGAAAACTTCCACTCTCTCTGTGGCGTGTGTAAAGTGAATGACATGTGTAATAAACAAAGTCATGTTGTTTTTACACGCCAAGCCCTACACGGCGTAGAAACAAAGCAAGTCTCTGTTGTTGCAGAGACTGACAGTTGAAACAGCTGATGTGTTTCAAAAGGCTGACGTTTGTTTTTCAAAATTTCGTGCGGGAACGGGATTCGAGAATAGCTTTTTCTCAAAAAGCGGTCCTTCTGCACCAAAAAACTTCGACAGTTTTCTCCACCCCAAATTCTGCAGGACACAAACAGTCAACCGCTTTTTGGCTGTCTGACAACAGCGGCGTCCTGGGATCAGAAAATCGAAAATTCATAAAATTCAAAGGCTGTCCCAAAAACTCACTCCGATCCAAAATCGAAACGTCGTCGGCAAAAAATAAGCGCCCACTGCTTGCGTTTTTCCAGGGGTTTTCAGCATGAAAAACACTGGAGGTGGAAACCATTCTTCTCAAAGAGCTTCTCCTCTTTTCAATTGAATCCCAGAAAAAAGAGAAGCGCTGGAGTGTGACAAGCACGGCGCTTTCCACCAATCAGCTAACTGCAAGTAATTTACAGGTAGACTGCAACACTGTGGTCTCGGTACTGTTGACCAATCATGGTTTGCGCGATCAAAACTTGTCCGTCTACAGACAAAATTTTTTGTGGGGTATCGCCGAATAAAAAATGCAGTCCTAGTATTCTTCCTCAAGGAGGGATTAGGAGATGTCTTTTTTAAAGAATGTGAAGATAATTCCAAGTCATGTGTGCAAGGGAGAAAGAATGAACAGTATAGCACAGTGAATCAATCAGTTAAAAAACATGTCAAATTTGACACTCAATTGGGTTTCTGAACGAACTTCTTTTTTCACTCAAATTTCGCGCACTCCTTGCACCCTGAAAAAAGCTGCCATGTTTAATCGTCCATTCCGTACAAACGTTGCAGTTAGTTTTGTCTGAGTGTGTTAAAAAGTTGTATTTGACGGTTTCAAAAAACTCGATTGATTGATTCTCTTGATTGTCTCCAGTGAATATTCAGCTCACCTTTGTCGCTTTGCAACGAAACTCAGTCGGGTCATATGTTTCTTGCGGCTTGCTGGTGGCGCACGCGCTTTAGAAAATAATAACAACATTTTTCAGTGGACCCCGCGACAAACGCACGCAGCAGCAGAACACAAGTTTGCGTTTTGCGCAAAGTTTCGACGAAAACCTTTTCACGGCCATTTACTGGTTTGCGTTTTGCAGTGAAACTTTTTCGAAAAAAAGAGAAGCGCTTTTGGTGTGTGATAATGGGGCAAACTTTTACAACACAACGTGCGGGCTGTGTCACTTTACTTGGAGCGCCTGATATTCTTTTCTGCCGGCGATACAAAAGCACGACCAAGTTTCAAGTGTTTCTGTGACTGGCTGAACAGTGCCCGTTTTTTAAGACCATGCACTTTTTGATTTGTTGATGCAAAGAAAACCTGCACACAAGCACGCTGACACACACATGCAGGGATCACTCACACAATACTTGGGACAGCACTTGTGCCAGTGCATTTGTGCACAAGAAAAAGTATGCATTTTCGAAAAAAAATCACTTTTTCAAGCAATTTATTCTTTGTGCTCGGGAAAATTCGACGGGCCGGAATCGAACGGGTAGCGGTTAACGGGCGGCAACTCTGCGGGCCGCCATTTCGTGGGCCGCAACAGTACATCAACCTTCCAAATCTTGAAGGAATTAAAATTGAACACTATTTCATCGGTAAAATATGATGTTCAGAACAAACATGGTGCACAAAACAAAACAAAAACTACCGTGGAAAAAACGTGGAAACGAAACGATGCTCCGCAATGGGAAAATGGCGTTTTCAGAAAATTTACAGAACAAAAAAGTACAACGTCAAACAATATTAACGCTGGACAATGCCAAACACTGCAAAGAATAAAATTGTGTAGTTAGCGTTGGTAAAATCCATTTTCGGCTTCACTTTATGATTCGAAATTTGTTAAAACTTTTAAACTGAACAACGTGCAAAAGTTCAAAATTCCATTTTGCAGCCGCACGCGAAAAAATCAAGCACTATGAAGAGGCTTGAAACCGTTTCCGTTTTGGTGGTTGCGTCAGTCTTCTGTTACGCCACTTTTGTAGCTGGTGATTCAAAACACAAACGTGAGCTCAATAGCTACAAAACGAAATGCCCCAGCACTGCACTGAGTAAGTATACTGATTTGCGGGCAGAATTTGCATTTGCATAAGAGGTGTTTGAATTTTGGTTTTAATTTGCTTTTAGAAAATATCATTTTTCACATCTCCGAGTCCGCATTCGAGTGCTGACTTTTAAGGTCGTAGTTCACTTTAAAAACTTGAGTCCACACCTGAATTCGCACTTGCAGTCACACATGACATCATATATTGCACTCAAAAAAACCTTCAGTATGCACTTGGCTGTATTTCAGTTGAGTCCAATGAAGTGAAAAAAATTCAAATGTCAATTGAAATGTGAGCTTGCCGAAGTGTTGAGTGTAAATTTGCAAAATTGCGATCAAAATTCAAAAAAAAACGTTTGTCACCAGACTTACAAAGAGACTGCTGTTGTTGTGAGAATACGGACGCGTGCAAGGAGCTTGTGCAAGAGATCCAGTGCGTCAACAAATTGCACGGCGCCGAAAAGGGTGACTCGGAAACCGGTCACGCAAACAAATCGTTGTCGAAAGCCACTTACTGTGTGGCGATGGAAAAAGTGCTCTGTGACACGTCGAAACAGGTTAGGTACGACCTACTTTTTCGAACGTGTCCGACTGAAATGACGTCATGTGCCGTCATGCGCTTGCCGTTCACAGCAAACCAGACTTTCCGTTTAGCCGGTTTCTTCCCGTAAACAAATGATGAATGTCAAATCAGTCACACCAAACTGACATTTTAGTGCCTGCTCTTTGACAAACGGGCGTTTTTGAAGCAAATGACGTCATTTTAGTCCGGACACGTTTGAATAAATCCACAATACACACATAAAAAGCATTGGCGTTGGAAAAGGCGTCACTTGACGTCACTTTACACCCCCCGTATGTCAGATGCCATGCAATGCAACGCCAAATGGTGCCAATGTCGTCTGCTGACGACGACTGTAATGAAATGACATTCGCTTTTTTTCAGTTTTTGATTCTTGAAACCTACCTTAGCTTTTATAAAAAAAATACTTATTTATTGAAACTGTTTTTAGCAGAGCTGCAAAGATGGACGATTCGTCAAATAATGAATCGGAGGACGAGAAGAACAGAAAAAAATCGGCCTATCAAAAAAAGCTTGCAGTTCAATTTTTGATCACAGAATTTTCTTCTTTCTTATTATAATAGCAGCCAACTGTAATTCGGTCATTAACATAGCTTTACTTTTTTAAAACGACATGATTAAATTTGTTAAATAATAATCACAGATTCATCACTGATCGAAAATAAGAGCTAGATTTTTTTTGCTTGGCGTTGTAAGAGGATTGTAAAAATCACTCCCAGAATGCTGTTGTTGTTTTTAACAAAAGCTCAATCGTAAACGAACGATCAGGCATGATGAAAGAACGTCTTTTTCTCTACATCAATCCAGATTTCTGACAAATAACGGTGACATCATCTGGTTTCTGCCACTGTAACGCCAGTTCGTTGAAATAGACCATATGTATCGGCTCGCTGATTGGCTGCACGCGAGAAGCGGACGCTGGTCGCTTGATTTTCAGTTTTTCCAACAGCTTGCTGCGTATGAGCCAACCAATCAGCAGTCGAGGTCGAAGCTGATTGGCCAGTGCTTGTTCGACTGGAGTGAAACACGAACCGACGATCACTGGGTGCAGGAGAGAGTGCGTTGTTAAGGACTGAAAGATTGTTAATTTTATGGTCAATACCTAGCTTTTACTCTATGGCGCAAGCAATTCACATTTGCTTTTCATGACAATGAAACGGGTATGTCGTGTTACATTGTACGTCACGATAAAAGCGAAAATGTCCAATGAGTCAGCCCAACTCCAACACCTGCGCGTCTGGGGCAGTTTTAAAGCACATGCTGCAACCAATCAACGAAGTAGAATAAGAATGTAACGCTAACCATCTCAACGAAAACCATTTTCCACAGCACCAGTGCAAGCTGATCATCTTGTTCTATCACCAAACCGCCCACCACTCTCATCACAATTGTTACAGACCAGCACGCCAAATGTGCAAGCACCGTGCCTCTGAAAAGACTTTTGATAAAAAAGGAAAAAACA
Source organism: Theristus sp. LFF4_11 (assembly GCA_030248135.1). Taxonomy (NCBI): domain Eukaryota; kingdom Metazoa; phylum Nematoda; class Chromadorea; order Monhysterida; family Xyalidae; genus Theristus; species Theristus sp. LFF4_11. The sequence goes on from JASANC010005446.1 coordinate 13,358, forward strand.
TGAAATTTCAGGATTTTCAATTGCAACTGTTCAAGTTTCAAAACGCCGGTAGTGAAGTTACCAGTTAAAAAAGTCTTAAACTTAAAAAAAGTCGCACCTTAGCGCCCGCGTGCTGTCAATGTTGCGTTTCAGCAGCATTCGTTCGCCCAACGACTGGTGCACGCCCGAGCGACGAAAGTTCTCGAAAATGCGTTCATTTAGCTGAAAACGTTCACACTGCAGAAAACCATAGTCTTCAATCAATGTCTCTCTTTTTCCAATGGGATCATCCCATTCCCAGGAAAAACCATCGTGGCGTGGTGAAAGTGCGCATCTGCCAAACCAATACCGCAGTTAATTTCGTTGTACTTTATACAGATACCAATCAATACAGTAATCAAACTGCGCCAATACAGTAAACAAAAAGTCCAGTATAAACAACACCCCCGCGCGCGCCCGACTCTGACCCGGATTAAAATCACGTAGACCACTGTGGGGAACCACGCGACGACCGCGGACGAACCGAGAAGAAATGCCGCAAGCGATTTCGATGCGACGTTCGATGCGCAGTGGAACAGCTGCGGCTTGTTGACGCTGTGTTGTGCGTGAAGCGCGCTGTCACGCAGAATCAACACTGTCAACAACACCGAATACAGCCAGATGCTCGCGAGGAAAACGGGCGTCGCGAATGGCGCGTCACTCTCCTGGTACTTGTACGCTTTGCGGCTGCGGAAAAAAACGAACGATAGTCGCTGAGCGTTGGTCTTTTGTCATTAGTGACACGCTTTTTGGTCAATTCAGTCTGATTTTTGGGCGCGAAATATTTGACGAACCGGCTTGAAATACCGTTTCACACATTTTTTACGTTAAAATGGTCAGTGAAAACACCAGAAGTTGGAAAAACTCTGTAAACCGGTTGTCTATTTTCTACATGTCAGAAGCGAAAAATCGTGATCTGGATACCATTTTTGTACCTCGAGAATAGAATGAAGGGGGAGTGTTGTGTCTCCTTCACGACACTTCAACGAAGAGGAAACATGGACTAGGAGGGGTAACCCCACTCCCACTTTGGGGTACTGACTGACTGTGTAGCACTGACCGTACTACTGATTTCGGCAGTACTACTACTTGGTACTTGGTGGTAGTACCACACAAAAGCAAAAAGTCCAATAAACATCAGCGCATGCCACCGCAGGCACTCACGTCGACAGACTCCGCTCAATCGCCGTCATCACCGTGGTGGTGAACGCGCACGCGAGCACAAAGTCCACCGGAGCGCGCAGTGACGCGCACGCGCGATGCGGCATCTGGGCGCGTGCGAAACGTTCATATTCAAACCGGTAAGTAACAGAAAAACCAGGTGCTTCTTAGTTTGGCGAATTCTAAGTTCTTAGTTTGGCAAGCCCGTTTTTATGCAAGAAAGGAGGAGCCCTACTTCTAAAAGTTTAGCAAGCCCGTTTATGCATGAAAGGACGCCCTACTTCTCAATGTTGCCAACCCTGTTGCCGATCCGACGGGACTCCTTTATTTTAAAACTAACGTTAATGATAATTGGCGAAATTTTGAAAACGTACAATTACTTGAAACGGACACGGATCATTGAGCAGCCAATAGCGTGCCGGCTCGCACATTGCATACACGATTGATAGCGCGTTAAAAACGAGCAACGCCGCGGATTTGTTCAGCAACAGAGCGCGAATTTGACGATTCGTGTTGTTCCCGGCTCGATAAAGTCCGCGGATGATTTCGAAGTTTGCGACCAACGCAACTGTATTCAGTAGAATCTGCAAAATCTAATTATCTCTAATTTTTTGTTGAACAAGGTTTCGTGTCACTGAAGAAAGCGACTTTATACGCTCATACAAATAAACAAACAATACAAAAGCTATTACCGTATTACCTCTATTAAACCCCCATGGGGGTTTATTTCTTCAGCGACTTCTGGGGGTGGGGGTTTATTTTTGGGGGGGGATTATTTTTGGGGGGGGGGGTTTATTTGGAAACCATTTTAGGGGTGGGCAAAATGGCAAAAATACCTTCCATGGCAGGAAGGAAGTCGCAGAAACTTCTACTTTTCACAGAGATTTCCTTTGGTAACAGCCTTTTGTAATGAAATTACCGCCA
>JASANC010005447.1:0-44545 GCA_030248135.1 Theristus sp. LFF4_11
AAAAATATAACTCTTATGTACTTGTATCCGTGTGTACCACATCAGAGACTTGAAAAGCGTTGTCGAGCCAAGTCTTTCACTGCTTACACAAGGTCATATTCCTCCTTTTATATGCGTCTCCCGCATTTTTAGATATGTTACTGTTACTGAACAATTTGTGTTGTTTCAAGCTCGTTCACCAGCCAATCAAGAGACGTTTGGTGCATCGCAAATTGACCAATGAATACATCGCAATTCGCAACACAAAAAAAAACAATAAATACAATGACTACCATGATGAACAACAATCACAATAACTAGACCATTAATTCAGCATGAAACAAACCAAAATGCTAAAACGGCAACAAAGTTCCATTTCAATGACAACAAACTGCAAAGTAAAACATCAAACACCATAGTTTTTTTTGAAGCGAACTACGTTGACTGCTAGACTTCGGTACTGTGGCTGTTTTGCACAGGAGCAGGAGCAGGGAGCTGCAGTGTCGACGGCGACGTTGGCGTACTAACAGTGTACTCGTTATTATTGTTGTTGTTGTTAGTTGAAGTGGAAAGAGACAATGGCGCATATGGCGAGGGGGTCCGTCTGGTCGACGACGTTGATGCCGACTTTGCAGTGCTGTGCACGTTCAGTGAGGAAAACGAGGACCGACACGACTCCAGGGACGCCATCGAACCTCTGCAAAGTGCAAAACATAACGTGACAACTCGTTGTGTAAAAAACGACTTGTAAAATTGCGCTGCAAACTTTTCGCACAGGAAAAAAACGCACGGCTTCGCATTTGCAAAATGCGTGTAATCTCTTTTATTTTGGTCGCGGATCTCAATGCGCGCATAGATGGATATAAGCAGTCTCATGCACGACGCGGGAATTCAAAATTGGCAAAAGGATCCGAGTCCCCTAAATAAGGCCGGGTCACTTAGACTATTCTGAATTACCACATACTAGTGTCCTTTCACGTCCACAACCGCATTGAGTCGCAGGTCTTAAAGAAACGATTATAATTAGACTCCATTTAGCGGTCACCAAAATTACGACTCGATCGATTACGATCCGTGATGATGCCAAAACGACAAAGAATCTTTCTCTAAAATCAATACACCGCGAATTGCAAATCAAATCAGCGATCGGCGGCTCACTTGAAATTGGCCGAGTCCAGCAGCTCCTGGTAGTACATCAGTTTGCATTTGTTCGCGTGCGACAGCGAGAACTCGAACGTCGACGTCGTGGTGGCCGTGCCGGGGGCGGTGCTCGGCGCTGATTGGCCGGTTTCCTTGCCAGCCGCACCGATGGCGCCAATCGCCGGGTGTGCGGCCGTCTCCTTCGAACGCCACTGTAGCACGTAAGTGCCAGTGCGCCAGCAATAGTGCGAGCCCTGTGGGTGTGAGAGAGACGGATAAAAACAGGGTTGTTTGATTGAACTTGTCGAGCACCGCAACATCACAACGTTCTCGTGCTGGGAGTTATGATGCGGAGACGGACGAGCCAACGGAGTCGAACGACGACAGACTTGTTTTTGAGTGAAAATACGCACGAATGCAATTTATCGCAAACGAACACCAGGTACCACAAAAGGCTCCGGCCGAATAATTATAATTGGATGTTTTGTGGAACCAATCGTGTGTGTGTAGTTTGGCCAATCAATCAGCCAGTGGTCAGTTTTATAAAAGTGACTAGTTGTACTCCAGGGTGTTCCAAAAGACCATGACAAAAAGTCCAATTGCACGATTACACCCAAAGTTCTTTTTTGACCAAAGATTAATGCTGGATTGGATTGATATTTCAGCGAAATTCAGTCAATCAGTTGACACTGCCGATTCAAATCTCCATTAATTTATCCAGAACTTGTTTCACGGTCTGACTTTTGCAACACTCTGGAGTAAAACTCCTCACTTTTCAGACACTCCTCACTTTTATAAAACTGACCACAGTTGCAACTAAAAAAGACCAGAAAAACGGTGAAAAAACATCTGCAAGAGCGACCTGCATCGAGTCGCCCTCGGAGCACGGCACCGGCTGCTCCTCGACCTGCAGTTCGGCGCCGAGGCGCAGCGTTCGATCGAACGCCACCACGATCTCCTGCTCCTTGTCGGCGTCTTTGCCGATGGACGCCGCCATGACGCCCAACGACGACGGGTTGCCTGCACAGCGCGAGACGAGGGGTGTGCGTGGCATTCGGCATTCTCGATTGAAATGCATTCCAAGCATTCGAAATGTATGGCCTCAACGATACTGTCAATGACAACAGGGCGGGCATGTTCCCAGAGTTTATTCAAAAGTTTAATTACAGTTCACATTGAAACTTTTATAAAAAGCACATTCAACAGTTTCAACTGCAATGTCAAAGCGACCTGGCTCGTGCAGCGGGAAAATGCGGTCGGGCACGAGGAAGACCGTGAACTCGCATTGGCCCTTGAGCACGTCGAAGTCCCACGTGAGCACGCAGCCCTTGTCGCGCACGGGCACCATCACCTGCGACGGCACGCAGCAACGATAAAGGCAGTCAATCTATCGGCCAACGTCATCCACCATTCAGTGCCATTGAAGCAAAAACGCATACTTCGCCTCATCTGCTGACATGCGCTGATCGACGCACATGGTTGTGTCAGTCACCGCGTTGTTGTTCTCGTTCAAACACAGTGGCCGATAGTCTAATTGTGAATCATCGGCAATCAGCGGAGTAGCTGCTGAATTAAGCTCATTCATTGCTTCAATAAGCAGCTCGACGCAGTCAATCAACGATACAAGCGATTGCACAAAATTTTTGCGAATGTCCTACAGTTTGATTTGTATCGGCAAGCACTCCCGCGTTGTAGTTACTTGCTCCTACTTGTGCATTCATTGAACATCCATGTCTTGTTTGATACCATTGTAGCCCCTCGCGCAGCAACCAACCTCGTGCGGCATGCCCTTATAGGCGTACGCAGTCGTGTACAGATTATCGAGCACATGTTCGCTCTGTGTCGCCGGCATCGGCGCCGCGTCACCGCCGGCCACCGGCGTCGCACTCCGCTGTTGATAGAGGTACTTTGGAATGTGACCACCCTCCGGAATGTCGCACTGCATGCAGAAGAACACACAATAAAGGCGGAATATGATTCGCCGATAACTGGACTTTATGGACGATACGGCTTAGTCAATTCTAAACATCACAATTATCAGTCAATAAACTGATTTGAAAGATATGTTCCATTCACTGAATTCACCGGCGCAAAAATTGCGGTGCATCATGACGACGGCACAAAAACTGGAGTGTGGACCGGCAACAGGCAACAAGCAAACCGAAAAGCAAATGGCATGTTTTGTTTCACCCGTATACCGGTTTCGGAAAGCGCTTCGTGCTACTGCACCAAAAAGCACACACATCATCGCACGGGTCCGATTAGGGTTAGGGGCTTTGAAAAAAAAAATTTTTTTTTTATTTTTTTTTTTCGTTTTTTTTTTTTTTAAAAAAAATTTGGATTTTTTTTTTCAAACTTAAAAAAAAAAATTTGAAAATTTTTTCTTCTACTTTGCTCTGAAAATTCGATTTATGGCATAATTTTTTGAAAGTTCAAACCAAATTCTCTTCCCAACTTCTTTGTGTGCTTAGGTAAATGTCATTATTTGGTCATTTTGACCGACGTACTCCATGTTTTTCGATTTGGATGACTTCTAGAGTCACTTTTTAGCGTTGAAATGACTTAACTGAATTGAAATATCGTTTCAGAAATCGTTTTCTTGCAACTTAGAACATGTTTTTCAGTCGGTAGGCCATGAGATGAACATGATATCTTGTTGATTGGCGTATGTTATAGGTCTACAATGGAGTTGTGCGATATATTGTTAAACAATTTGAGCGGAGATGTTGGTTAATACCACATCACACGACCGTTTTTCAGATACCCGATAACATGGCCACATGTTAAAACTTGCGTGCTGAGCTAAACTAACGTGTTAAACTTGCGTCTGTCAGTTGCCCGCAACGTGATCGCGAAATCATGGTACGTGTTTTCGATACGATGATTTGAAGAGTGGGCTCTCGCCATGTGGCAGATAGCATAGCTGGTTGAACCTGAAAGTAAGTGTCTTGGGGGGGGCGACCGGGTCGACAGGGGTTGCCGACTTAGCTACAGCAAACAGGAATTTTTGAACACAGTCAAATTTTGGTAATTTTCTAAAGAGGAACCACTAAGAACGGTTCAATATTCAAGTACACGTGAAAAATTGCCCTGTTTTACTGTTGAAAATGCAACTTTCCCTCTATGAAATGGACATAATTTCAATAAAACACGATTTTCGCTCTTATAGTTTCCCGGATCGTTCTGAAAATAGTCTAGATGAACTCAGCTCGACGAGACGCTTCGAACGAACCTAACTTGTAAAAAAAAATTTTTTTTTTTAAAAAAAAAAATTTTTTTTTAATTTAAAAAAAAAATCCGGATTTTTTTTTTTCCCCTAACCCTAGGTCCGATAAATTCACCGGTTACACAAAAATTTCACCTGACAATGAAGTGGGAATCCGGCTTGTGCAGCCATCGGTTTAAAATATTACAACCAAAAAATAGAGAAGAATGCTGACGAATGCGTGTTTCGAAATCAGCAGCTGAGCAGTAGAATACCACTCGGATGTGCAGCGAAAAACGAAATCGCAAACATTCAACAACAACAAGCGCACTCACAAACGAGCGACCACCGAGGAACTCGGGGATGTGCTCCTCGGCGACGCAGAGACGCAGCGCCGCCATGGACGTCTCGCTCGAGTGGATCTGGATCTTCTTGTGCGTGTTCTCGTCGATGAACGGACCGACGAGCGTCCAGAGCACCGGGAAGACGCGAGGCGCACGAACGATCAACATCTGGCCCATCGTCTCCGGGTAGTTCGCCTGAATCGAGAAATCGGCAAATTGAGCGAAATTAGAGCGGCGTTATTTTTTTCAATGAAAGTCGAGAAAAACAGTAATTTTATGTATCGGCCAGAATTTTGTTTTCAATTTGAAAAAAAATTTTTTGAACAAAAACCATTCAGGGCGTAAGTGAAGTGAAACCCTGCGATCGTAAAACAGTGCGCTTGCAAACGAGTGCACTGCTGCTGGCTGCATTCAAATCAGGACTTCCCAATCTGACTGGCTGCATCATGATTGCAAACAACAAATCAGCGGATACAGGAATATACACGACGCAAAATGGTAAAAACATCGCAGCATGAGCACAATGATGCTGCCGCTCAAGTGCTGCCAGCCAACAACCTCAGCAATCTCGATCAGTTGCCGCAGCGCCTGCACGCCCGGCCGCCAGAGATGGCGCATCGAGAGGCCGTCCAGGTCGATCAACAGCGTCCAGCCGCTGATCGGTTTGCCGATGTGCATGGTGGCCTCTGCCGTCTTCACGAGGCCCTCCTCCATCACGGACAGCGCGTACTTCACGAGTCCTTCGACGCCGACGCAGCGCATCAGCCCTTTGATGTCGAGCGTGCCGAGGCGCAGCACGTACATCGGGCGGTGCTCTGCAAATGTGATGCGTCAACCACGCCTGAACTGGGCGGGCGCTCGTCAATCACGGTCACACCAATCGCAGACCACGCACGAGTAGCGTTTTATTCATGAATGCACTTGCTTATGAACGAAGTTACGTGACTGTGCAGCTACGAGCGCTCTCAATCAGGTCCCGTCCAATACTGGAAAACACAGACTACTCAATAAATAGCAACTGAACAGAGCGAACAAGAGACCACTCGCACCTTTGTCTTGTTTGTGCCAAGTGCCGGGCAGGAACTGCAGCGCCACGGTCGGCTTGTGGTAGTTTTTGAGTATTTTGTCGACATTATGCTGTTTGCGCCACATCAAACTCGACAGCACCATCTCACGCGCCTTCACCACGTCGAAGTCACGCGCACGCAGGAAACGCAGCAGATGCGCGTCGTTGGGAAGCTGTGCGGGTAGAAGAACTGTGAAATTGGTCTTCAGATAAAAAATTGCAACATACAGGGTGAGCCAAAAAAAGGTTCCAATTCTAAAATGCTCTCACTAGCTTGTGCTGAGGTGTTTCGCGCTGAAAATTGTAACACTATTAGAAAACATTTGGAGGTTTTTCTGACCAAATTTTTGTTACGGTATGTTGCCCCTATCACTCACTACAGCAGAATATCTGAAAAACATGAAAAATCGATAAATGTTGTGAAATACAAAGGGAGGATTTAGCTGTAGCAAAGGGACCTCATAGCTCAAAATTTTTGAACACTGTTAGAACACTTTGGGAGGTTTTTTGTGATCAAATTTTTTTGGCTTACACGTATCAGTTCACTTTTACAGTGTAATTTTCAAAAAATAGCAATTTTTGACGAAAAAACAATGGTTATCCATAATTCCACTGTTTATCTTGCTCATAAACTGACTTCCGAACTGATGTATCGTCACAATGGAATTTGTACGAAATTTCCGAACAACTGTTGAAAAGTTATTCGCATGTTCCCACCAATTTGCAGCCCAGACTCGCTGCTCTGCCGTCCACACTTAACCATGATGGCAGCAAAGACTGAAAATGGAATTGCGTCTTTCACTGCAGAAAACAACTTGTCTGCTGTGGTGAAAATATCAGAGTGGCAAATTGTGTGAATTAAAAAAAGGAAAAAACAATTGCCTCTGGAAAGTTAAATTTGCATCTGTTCTGAGCAGATCCGCTCACGCACGGTCAGACTCGAAGTGAAACATCAGGGTGATCAAAGACTGTTCAAATGCAATTCGGCATTCGGAATTTTCAAGCTACTGTTTGTGCATATTGCTTTTTTCATATTTTTTGTGTTGTGAACACTCGGGTTGTCACCAACGTTCATCATTTGATTTTTGTTACAGCTAAATCAACCCTCTGCATTTTACAACATTTGTCGATTTTTCATATTTTCCAGATAGTTTGCTGTAGTGAGTGACAGGGACAACATACCGTGACAAAAATTTGGTCAAAAAAACCTCCAAATGTTTTCTAATAGTGTTCCAATTTTCAGCTCGAAACACTTCATCACAAGCCAGTGAGAGCATTGGGTGACACCAAAGAGCAATATCGGGCGATACGGCGACTGTGCGGCCAGAATGCGGGTATTTTGAGAGGCCCTATCAAAGCTGATGACGGCAGTCTGCTTGTAACCGCAGCGGACAAACTAGAGAGGTGGAGGGAGCACTTCAGTACCCAATTCGGTGCTGAACCTCCCAGGGACACCCCACTGCAACGTCCGCTTGACAGCACCACCAACAGCACTTCAGCAGTCAGCATCGAGCCACCAACAATTGAAGAAATCGTAAGCGCGATCAAACGTCTTCGATCCGGAAAATCGGCGGGCCCGGATGGTCTGCCAGCGGAACTGTTCAAATGTGCACCGGCGACGCTAATCCATCGTCTGCATCAGTGTCTGAGGCGCATCTGGGACACAGAGCAGATTCCGCCTGAGTGGAGAGAGTCTGTCTGCATTCCGATACACAAGAAAAAATCAAGAATGGAGTGTGCAAACTATAGAGGAATCAACCTGTTGCCGACAATCACTAAACTGTTCGAAACGATTGTGCTAGTACGCATAGCGACGCTGAGAGAGCAACTGGCGAGAGAAGAGCAGGCCGGTTTCCGCGTGGGCCGGGGCACAGTCGATAACGTATTCACCCTGCGGCAGCTGACGGAGACGCGAGCGCTCTACAATCGGCCGACACTGATGGCATTTCTTGACATTCGGGGTGCCTTTGACTCTATCGACAGAGAAAGAATGTTCGATATTCTCGCCGCCGGCGGATTCCCGGCAAAAATAATATCTCTAATAAAAGCAATCTACACCGAGCAGCGTACCAAAATCCGGGCATACGGTGGCCTATCAGCAGCGTTTGAACCGAGAACCGGCGTCTGGCAGGGAGGAGTCCTCAGTCCTGTCCTGTTCACATTTGTGATGGACAGGATAATCCGACAGGCTCAGACAGACTGCGGGGACTGTTACGACATTACCATGGGCTGCAGCGGCACGGAGGGGCCACAGTTGACGACCTTCAGATCACTGGAATTCGCGGATGACGTGGTCATATTTGCGCAGACCACGCCCTCACTGCAGCGAGGCCTAAACGCTCTGACAAATGCAGCTGGACGGGTCGGTCTGCGTTTTGCGCCGGCAAAATGCGAATTGCTCGCCGCAGACTGGCCCGCCGGGGACGCGGCAGACGTCACGATCGACGGCGTGCAACTGCCAAGAGTCGACTCGGCGGTCTACCTGGGGGCGGTAATAAATGCGAACAATGACTGTTCAGACGATGTTCATCGGCGCATCAAGCTGTCTGCCCTGGCGTTCCACAGCCTGCGGCGGCTGTGGCGATCGCACGACGTGTCAATACGCACAAAGGCACGGGTGTACTCGGCGTGCATCCGCTCGTCGCTGCTCTACGGCTGCGAATAGTGGTCGCTTAACAATTCAACATTAAATAAAATAAAAGTGCAAGACAATCAGTGGCTCCGTTCCATCACCGGCACTCACTGGTCTGATCGCGTCACAAATAAAACCGTGCAACGTCGCGCATTCGGGCCGAAGGCGAACACTCAGGGCGACATCACGCAGCTGATTCAGCTGCGGCGTCTACGGTAGCTGGGGCATGTGGCGCGCATGAGTCCGAGCCGCATTCCTGCGCGGGCGATCATGGCGTGCGCGGAGCGTGACTGGCGGCGGGCCCGGGGGCGACCGAAGGTGACGTGGCGGGAGATCACAAAAACTGAGACAAAACCGCTCTACACCAACGCGAGAGGGCGCATTCTGTATCCGCGTTCCGAGACGGCTGAGAAGCGAGGCGACTACAGCAGTTGGTACCGCACTATTCAGGCGAGCGCGAACGACAGGCAGCGATGGTCGGCAAACATCGAGGCGATCACGTACAAAACCGGAACGGTGGTGATCGGCGTCGAAGCCCGAACAACGGGAGCCGCGCTACGCGGAGCGACGAACTAAGTCAAGTAAGTCAAATACCACTTTTTCACAAAAAGAAACAGTTTTCACCGAGAATCTCAAAACGAGTCAGCTGCTTAACGTTCTTAATGATGGCGTCCATTCGATGTTGGGAACTGAGCAGCACTTTCGTTTCTGCCGCAGTCCGACGTCTCTGTCGATCTCGCGAATGTTCGTCTTGAAATTCTCAACGTTGGACACCGGGTGAACAAGCTGCTTCGCATGCCCCCTGCAAATCTCTGGACTGCGAAGGGACCAGGCGATCTCGCAGCGTCGCCAAATCGAACGCTGCGGAAACACTTCGACAATCAGACGCGCACCTACGGTGTTCTTTGATTTGTGCAAAAGGTCGATTTGCGCAAATCGTTATCAACCTTGATTATGGCGATGCTGTCTCTATGAGCAATTTACGTTGTGAGATTTGGGATGAAAACTGTTTTTCTGTGAAAAAGCGGCCTTTTTCAAATAATATGCTGTAAACTTGAATTCTTTAACTAGAACCAAAAAGTAATTTTGTTTGAAAACTGTGTATTCGATTAGCGCTGAAAATTTCAGCTCAGAAGAAGTGACAAGCTTGACTATCTATCAAAAGCCAGTGACAGCAGTCTGAAAATTGACGTTTTTTTGTCCCCCCCCTGTGTTGAGCACACGTATGCGTTATGCAAAGATTTCGTTCGTTTTTGTGAACTACAGTAAGTTGACACTCATGTTTAGTAGAATAGAAACATGCTTTTATTTTGCATTTTGTTCAAGTTGCCTTATTTTGAATGGTTGTATGCCCGAACTTGTTTTTTTCTGATCGTTTCTTTTATTTTCTGGTTCTTACTGATCAGATTTGTGGTTGTGCAGTAGATTTTTCAGTGCCCAACAGTTTCATACATGTTATTTCACGCCAAGCTGACGTCTTTGTTCGCCCTGAAAAAGTTTCCACGCTGCGGACTGTTTTTTTGCATTTTTAACAAATTTAAGCACGGTGAAAGCGCAAATTTTGCTTGAAGTTGCTGAGGTTTTATTGGCATTTTTTCAGACAAACCACTTCACCGAATTATCGAAAGTTATGTGACACTTCGTTTTGCTGCAATTTATTTCATTTAGCAAATGATTTTTTGCCAATTTTTGTTTAGATTCTGTGACTCACTGCGTGTACAGTACAGACGTGGAAAGGTAACTAGTTTCAATCTTTATTTGGCAATGCAAATCACCTAACTACTGACTCGGCCCTTATTTATGGGCTCACTTTTTGCCAGGCCTATCAATGTAAAGGGTGTACAGTATGGCCGAATAAATAAGGCAGCCTGTCAAGGCGGGATCAGCCGCAGACTAGGAGTTGTCTTTTTCAAAAATGCCAACATAACTCCAAATCATGTGTTCAAGGGAGCAAGATTGAACATAATAACACGAAGAATCCGTCAAAAACACGTCAAATTTGGCACACATGTTGGTTTCTGAACATCTATTTTCTTTCATTTAAATTTCCCGCGCTCCTTGCACCCTGAAAAAAGCTGCCATGTTTACTCGGTCATTCCGTAGAGCACATGCACTGAGGCTTTGCGATGTGACGATACAGTCGATGTGTCTCGTTTACTGTGCAGTCCTGTCCACTAAAACAAGCTTTTATTCTCGTATGTTCGTTCATTTATCATCTCTTGCAATGAATCTACTTGCATGAAAAAGAAAATTTCGTAAGGGTTTTTAAAAATTATGTTTGATTCGTATGCGCCTTGTCCTCTCTTGATCGAGCTGATGCAACCGGAGTGATGACTGCAGGTGACTGGTCGGTCACTCGTGCACGTCGAAAAGGGTTCCTGTGACAAAAACATGGTTTTTAAACGTTTTAAAAAATAAAAGTCTCTCGGACGGAGCCGTGTCCGTGTCTATGTCCGCCGCCCTGTCCTGTGCCTGTCCCCGGAAATCAAAAACGCATCAGTAAAATGGCTGAGCATGAATAGTTGTGGTAAACACTTTCAGAATCGATTACAAATGTCCCAAGCTCTCAGCTCAGCAGTCCACTGGTCGGCCGTCCATCGCATTTGAAAAACGTGTGAACTGAACAATCGCTTTTAATCTGAACGATCTGCGTGTGTTGCCGCTGATTTCAGCACGTGTGGGTGAACAAGTAGAATTAGTGTAATCGAGTGCAAAATGGATCTCAGTTATGAAAAAGAAAAACCGATAGTCACATTGTGTGTCAACAAACCGTTGTTGGCCACTGACCCAACAAACCGACCTGAAACTGCTCTGGTTGAAACAAATCGCCCCACAACAGCAACCACAGCAGAAAAGACAGATCGCCACCAAAAGCCAAACGCGCCTACACATACGAAAGATTTTTTTGTGTAAAAAAGTTCTCAGTGCATTTGTGTTTTCCAGAAAGTAATTTTTTAACTTGGTACAACTTACACGCATAAATCGAGACTGAATATGGAAGAGCCGCTATTCTCCGGAATACGGAATAAATAGTTTCTGTTCTCTGGATCGTTTCTCCGACCAGCCGTGTAAGCAGCTGCATTGTGAACTGCTGAGCACAAGCAGACCAGCGTCAGCAGGCAGACATGGTGAAGCAGTGAAACTGAAACTCAACGGGTGAATACCAGCTTGCTTGGAGCTTTTTTGATCTTATCGATTGGGGCATTTTATAAATTCGCTATTAAATTCTTTTCTTTGTTGGAATTTGCCCACCTTGAACGGTTTTTGCCATGTTGTTCGCTGTTGTTGCGTGCCACACAGGACTAAAACAAAAACATGCGTCCTTGTGCATTAGTGAACTGTGTGGGTATCGAAAATCAAATTTTGAACTGTTGCCAATTCCAGAATAATATGATCTGAATATTATATTTTTTATTTTGGTCCCGAGGACTCATTGCGCGTATAGATAGGTAAACAGTTTCATGCATGACGCGGGAATTCAAAATTGGTGAAGTGATCCGAGTTCTCTCAATAGGACCGTGTCAGTTAGGCTATTTTGAATTGCCACATAAAGAATGAAATTCCATTCTACGTCTACACACAGAACTTAAAAATTGATCATATGGTAACTTGCGCATCCAGGGTTAGTGGTATGGAATGGATGATATGGTAAACATACACACACACACACACACACACACACACACACACACACACACACACACACACACACACACACACACACACACACACACACACACACACACACACACACACACACACACACACACACACACACACACACACACACCCACACACACACACACACACACACACACACACACACACACACACACACACACACACACACACACACACACACACACACACACACACACACACACACACACACACACACACACACACACACACACACACACACACACACACACACACACACACACACACACACACACACACACACACACACACACACACACACACACACACACACACACACACACACACACACACACACACACACACACACACACACACACACACACACACACACACACACACACACACACACACACACACACACACACACACACACACACACACACACACACACACACACACACACACACACACACACACACACACACACACACACACACACACACACACACACACACACACACACACACACACACACACACACACACACACACACACACACACACACACACACTGTGCATTGTCTGTCACAGTCACGTGACAAAAGTACAGTCGCACGAAAAGTGTATACATCCATACATTGTACATTGTATAAAACGCGACAGCTGCTCATTTGATGAACACCATGTTTTCCATTGTCGAACAAATGCGGCTGCATCAATAAAGTCGCTCTGGTAACCAAAACCGCAAAACCATACAGCACATCATTACTCTCGAATGAAGTTCACAAAGGTCCGTTTATACTGACGTATCTTCATACAGCACGTCACGTCACGTCACGTCACGTCACGGCACGGCACGGCACGGCACGTCACGGCACGTCACGTCACGTCACGTCATTCCAAATATTATCATTTTATTGGGTATATCATTAGATAGCATGATAAATGAGCCAAAACAGGTTTCAACTGCAAAATGCTCTCACTGACTTGTGCTGAGATGTTTCGAGTTGAAAATTAGAACACTATTAGAACACTTGAATTTTTTTTCTGACCAATTTTTTTAGATATGTTGCCATTATCACTTGCTATAGCATAATATCTTGAAAACATGAGAAAAATCGATAAATGTTGCAGACTGCAAACGGTTGATTTAGCTGTAAGAAATACCAAATAATAAACTTTGGTGACAACCCGAGTGTTCAAAACACAAAAATGATGAAAAAAACAATAGGCACATAGTAGCTTGGATATAACGAACGCAGAATTGCATTTGAGCAGTCTTTGATAACTCTGATGTTTCACTTCGAGCCTGAGTGTGCATGAGCGGTTCTGCTCAGAACAGATGCGAACTTATATCTTTTTTCAAATGCAAATTATTTTTTTAATTTTTTTATTCACACTATTTGTCACTCTGATTTTTTTCACAACAGCAGACTAATTGTTTTCTGCAGTGACAAATGCAACGCCATTTTCAGTTTTGTTTTTGTGTCAAAAATTGCTATTTTTTCATAGAAATTTAGATCAGAATAAAACCTCCCGAAATGTTCTAACAGTGTTCCAAACTTTAAGTCATAAGCTCTCACCACTCACCGCTCACCGCAGAACCAACCGCTCACGCACACTCAGACTCGAAGTGAAACATCAGAGTTATGAAAGACTGCTCAAATGCAATTCGGCGTTCGTCATCTCGAAGCTACTATGTATGTGCGTATTGCTTTTTTCATCTTTTTTTGTGTTGTGGGGAACACTCGGGTTGTTAACAAAGTTCATCATTTGGCATTTGTTACAGCTAAATCAACCGTTAGCATTCCGCAACATTTAGGTATCGCTTCTTCATGTTTTCAAGATATTCTGCTGTAGTGAGTGATAATGACAACATATCCTGAAGAAAATTTGGTCAGAAAAACTTCTTAATGTGTTCTAATAGTGTTTAAATTTTCAGCTCGAAACATCTCAGCACAAGCCAAGCCAGTGAGAACATCTTGAAGTTGGAACCTTTTTTTGGCTCACCCTAAAACTAAATAAAAATAAAAATTTTTGTACAAATAAAAAAGTGCGTAAAACAGTCATACAACAAAAGTACTACAAAAAAACTACGTACTGGAATGCTGGGCAGACGGACTTCCCCTGATTACAATCACAAGTGAAATCTAATTTTCGAAGTTTTTACATCTCACATTTTACATAAGTGTTGATGTGCTGTGGGTCGGGAGAGCCGAGCGACTCCACCTGTGATGCATCATTCTTAAAAGTACGCTGCATTTGCAGTTCCGGTGTTCCTGAATAAGGTGGAGTTTCAAATTTAGTAATTTTCCACCTTATCAGAAAGGCTTAGGCTTAGGATTAGGACGAGGTTTAGGATTATATATACATGTAGGAACCTATAAAACGACCATGCGACATTGCAAGCAAAATCTGATCGAATATTTATATCACTTGTAAGGATGTGTATTAATCACAGCCACCGCCGCCGCCTCCGCCCCCTGATCAATCGCCTCCGCCTCCTGAACAACCACCTCCGCCTCCGCCTCCGTCTCCTGAACAACCGCCTCCGCCTCCGCCTCCGTCTCCTGAATAAACGCCTCCGCCTCCTAAATAACCGCCTCCGCCTCCGTATCTTGACCAACCGCCGTGAGATTGCGGTAAGACCAAGTTCCTAAAGAAAGCATAAAAAACTTCTTTTCCTTATCGTTGTTAAGCTTATTAAAAGCTAATATAAGTAAGTGGCCTATGTGAGAAACCAAAAAAAAACGCTTTGAACTGAAACTGGCTGCAAATGGAAGTTGGCACCTGGCAGCAAATGATTTGCATTTGCTTTAGCAGACGTGGGAGTTTTAATGCGTTGAAGCTGTGACGTGGTGACATACACACCGACCGACAGTATTACTCATGTGTCTGACAAAGATACAGTATGGTGTTGATTCGGTGGTGGTCACGTGATGCATGCGTTCTGTGCAAACCGAACTCGATCTCCACTGCAATTCATGCACAGAATGCATGCATCAACCACTCAGCTGGTTGGATATGCTCGGCTCGTGTACTATTCCGGCCCGCGAAATTCCGGCCCGTAGAATTCCGGCCCGCTCATTCCGGCCCGAAGGATTCCGCCCCGAAGAATTCCGGCCCGGAGAATTTTCGCCAGCAAGAACAATATTAAACCACACGAAGTGATTTTTGGTAAATAAATTCTTGTTGTAGATTCCTAATCCTAAGCCAAGCCTTTTTGATTAGGTAAAAAAGTCACAAATCCTATTCATGATAAAAAAATTTAAAAATTTATTTGTAGTTTCTTTTTTCCAAAAGGTTTCACTTTCCAAAAAAGCAAGCAGGACGAACATCATTGAAAATACGCTGTAACATGTAAACATCGATATTTTTATTTTATTATTTCATTACCAAAATCACTTCGTGTAGTTTAATATTGTTCGTACTGGCGAAAATTCTCCGGGCCGGAATTCTCCGGGTCGGAATTCTTCGGGCCGGAATTCTTCGGGCCGGAATGAGCGGGCCGGAATTTTTCAGGCCGGAATTAGCGGGCCGGAATTGTACCCCCCCCCGATATGCTCTACAGTTAGACAGACTGCATGGGGTTTTTAACAACAGCAACTGACACTGACTTGTTTGTCAAGCAGCATAAGAGTGCGGCGAAGAACATGAACGCTGCGGACCACAGTACGACGATAAATCGTGGGACGCGCGGCAGCGCAGTCCCACAATATTATTTCAGAAAGCTCATTGCGAATATTTTGAAATTTCAATCGACCATAACATTCATGATAAATGACTAAATCAAGAAATGCTATTTGCTGTGCTAAGGTGGCCCGATACCCTATCCATCCAAACCAAAAAATTAAACATCGGTTGCTTCTGTGATTTTACAGAACAAAAAAACCGAAAAAAAATTCAGGTTGTTGTTGTTGTTGTTGTTGTTGTTGTTGTTGTTGTTGTTGTTGTTGTTGTTGTTGTCGTTGTTGTTGTCGACCGTTTCGGTGTCCACAAAAAATCTAAAGTTGTGTTCAAATTCGAATTCCAAATTGTACGGTATCCTATGTAATCGACCATGCTGCGTCTGATAGGCTAGGTGCCGAATTGTGAAAAAACTGTTTTTACCCGTGCCGGGTATAAAAAGAGTGCCCGTTAAGGGGTTTCCTGGTAAAAATCGTTGTTCTAATTTCATATTCCACGGTATTCATGTAATCGACCATGCTGCGTCTGATAGGCTAAGTGCTGAATTGTGAAACATTGTTTTTTACCTGTGCCGGGGTTGAAAAGGGTACTGTTTTTACCCGTGCCAGGTATAAAAAGGGTCCCGGAAGGGTTTCCTCCGAAAAAACGTTGTTCTGATTTCAAATTCCACGGTATCCATGTAATCGACTATGCTGCGTCTGATAGGCTATAGTTTAGGTGCCAAATAGCGAAAAGCTGATATTAACCCGTGCCTGGGTTGAAAAGGGTCCCCGTAAAGGGTTTCTTCCTAAAAAACGTTGTTCTGATTTCAAATTCCACAGTATCCATGTAATCGACTATGCTGCGTCTGATAAGCTATAGTTTAGGTGCCAAATAGCGAAAAGCTGATATTAACCCGTGCCTGGGTTGAAAAGGGTCCCCGTAAAGGGTTTCCTCCTAAAAACGTTGTTCTGATTTCAAATTCCACGGTATCCATGTAATCGACTATGCTGCGTCTGATAGGCTATAGTTTAGGTGCCAAATAGCAGAAAGTTGATATTAACCCGTGCCTGGGTTGAAAAGGGTCACCGTAAAGGGTTTCCTCCTAAAAAACGTTGTTCTGGTTTCAAATTCCACGGTATCCATGTAATCGACTATGCTGCGTCTGATAGGCTATAGTTTAGGTGCAAAATAGCGAAAAACTAGCGAAAAACTGATATTAACCCGTGCCTGGGTTGAAAAGGGTCTACGGAAGGGTTTGCTCCTAAAAATCCTTGCTCTGAGTACAAATGCAACAGAAACCATTGCAGTCGACTATGCTGCGTCTGATAGGCTAAAACCCTATAAACTCTTTGAGATATAAAAGAAAAAGACAAGTTCGGAAAAATGCCCGAAGGGCATGAAAAAGACCAAATATTATTTCAGAATGACACAGATAGAAAAGTGTGACACAAGGATTTTCACAAGATCAAACATTTTATGAAACGTGTGTGAACTGGAAAGTTACAAACTGAAATAATATTTACGTCAATATATTTTTGTCATTTCAAGGCACTGGCTCCGGTTGTGACCGCACTCATCGTAAAAGGGTTCAGCCCGCAAACACCATATTAAGCAAATCATTTGATACAGTATTCACAAATAAAAAGAGCATGTTCACAGCAGCAAATGAATTTTTGCAGCATCAAATGAAGTGAGATAAAATTCGCACAGAGATTGTGCCTTCCTTGAGAATGACAAAAAAGATATTGGCGTACAGTCGAACTCACTAAAATGTGGAATCAGCTGATTGGTCGACCGAGCGGAGGCTGCTCACACTCCGCACCGTTCTTTTTTCGTGGATTTGGATTTTATTGAAACGTGTTTTTATGAATTTCCAGCACCCTTTTTGTGCTAAAAATAAACTCAAAGGTTAGAGACCGCGAAATTTAGAAAATTTTTATTCCACAGCTCAACTCAAAATGTATTTTTTGTTTAATGACGACGACGACGTCGTCGCTTAATTTTTGCGTGTGGACTGAAAAATAAAAGCCTGAAAGGAGTGAGCTGTGCATGGTTTGCTGCGTGCACCAAGTAAATGAACACAGCAGCTTACCAAAAACAACTTGAAAACGGTGAAAATAAAAAATGAAAGCAAAGTCGTCGTCGTGTCGTCGTCGTCCGCGAAGTCGGAACGCATTTTTTTTAAATTGCGGACGCATATCGATCGGTCAGCTAGGAATGAAACCCCCTTCAGCTGGCTACACAGCGCACTCATTTCAGGCTTTTGTCTTTCAGTTCACACGTAAAAATTAAGCGACGACGACGTCGTCGTCGTCAATAAAAAAAATGCATTTTGAGCTGTTGAATGAAAAAAAATTGAATTTCGCAGTTCTCCAACTCTTTGAGTTTATTTTTAGCATGAAAACGGTGCTGGAAATTCACACCCATTCAAAAGAAACACGATTCAATAGAATCCAGATCCACGAAAAAAGAAGGGCGCGGAGTGTGAGCAGCCTCCCCTCGGCCGACCAATCAGCTGATTCCACATTTTATTGAGTTCGACTGTAAATATTATTTCAGTTTGTAACTTTCCAGTTCACACACGTTTCATAAAATGTTTGATCTTGTGAAAATCCTTGTGTCACACTTTTCTATCTGTGTCATTCTGAAATAATATTTGGTCTTTTTCATGCCCTTCGGGCATTTTTCCGAACTTGTATAACTATGACCTCCCCCTCCGAACAAGCAAGACCAACACAATTATCAGCGGCTGTTGGGCGTGTTGGGTGCATCAAGTGTATTTTTATCACGCTGGCAGGGCGCAGGGTAAAACTCAGAAATAGAAAATCACGGTGTTATGCTCTGTAGACAAATGAAGCCTTTTTATTTTCAAGCATGAAACTTTTTTATTCTGTAGGACAGAAAAACCTGTTGCAAATAAACGTGACGACTTGATCACCACAGCGTAAAAACTGCGGCATATGTGTTAAATTTTGTATTTCGATTGTTTGTGGTTGGTTGACCAGTATGGAGTTTGTGATGCAATGGCTCACCATGAATGATTTTTGCCATGTTTGACATTGTTGCGTACCGAAAATTTTATTTTGAACCTGTGCCAGCAAATCCTGAATTTCCGTGATCACATGGTACATCCGCGGTATCACGTGATCCAGAGTGGAGCCGCGCATAAACACGTGTATTCATTAACTCTCGTTTTTATTGATGAACACATGTTCATGTTCTGCATATTCGTCAATGAGCGTTACGGTTGTCCTAAAAATCGCTCAGGTAACCAAAACCATAAAACTCACATGATCAGAGCCCAGATGTTTTGATTTATGTGCCCAGAGACTGTCAGTCTGAAAACGTGGAGGTGCTTTATACAATTCAGCGCCGAAATTGAATACATTCACGCAGAAATCACTGCATCGTGCACTGAAACCCTGCACTGCATCCTGCACTGCATCCTGCACTGCAACTAAACAAGTTTTTGAAACAGTTGAAAATTATTATTTTTGCATACGGTATATTGCACCGCCTGTATTTTTTCATAGTTTCTGCTATTTCTGCGTTTTTGTTTGAGAGTTACTTTTTCTGACTTGCAACACTTTTTGCGATGCACTGGTATGAAGTGAAGATGAAGTATATCGTAATTTTTTATGACAGTAGAATTATCATATTATGCACTTTATCACAATAGAAAATTAGAAAAAAACGTCCATACAACAATAACAAACTTGCGGTCGGTTGAACACATTCTTTTCATTTTTTGAAATTGCGTGCGAAAACAAGTTTTGAAACTTCGACAGGAATCAAATGTTGATGGGTTTCAGGAGAGATCAGTGTGCGGCTAACAGCCACCACCATCCCCTCCACCACCTCCCCCTCCCCCTCCACCGTCTGAACAACTTCCTCCTGAACAATCTCCTCCACTCGATGCAGTTAGTCCGCTAGTGCAATAGGCACCACCACTTGACACGACAATCGCTGGCGTCGGATCGTCAATCACTCGCGAGTTGCTGAAAAACACACAGTGGCGGCCAAAAGTGTTGGAACGCTGCGCGCGTGTGTTATGAAAATTGTTATGAGTTATGACAAAGAAAAACCGATAGTCATATTGTGTGTCAACAAACCGTTGTTGGCCACTGACCCAATAAACCGACCTGAAATTGCTCTGGTTCAAATATGTCGCCCCACAACAGCAACCACAGCACAAAAGACAGATCACCACCAAAAGCCAAACGCGCCTACACATACGAAAGATTTTTTTGTGTAAAAAAGTTCTCAGTGCATTTGTGTTTTCCAGAAAGTAATTTTTTAACTTGGTACAACTTACACGCATAGATAGAGACTGAATATGGAAGAGCTGCTATTCTCCGGAATACGGAATAAATAGTTTCTGTTCTCTGGATCGTTTCTCCGACCAGCCGTGTAAGCAGCTGCATTGTGAACTGCGGAGAACAAGCAGACCAGCGTCAGCAGGCAGACATGGTGAAGCAGTGAAACTGAAACTCAACGGGTGAATACCAGCTTGCTTGGAGCTTTTTTTGATCTTATCGATTGGGGCATTTTATAAATTCGCTATTAAATTCTTTTCTTTGTTGGAATTTGCCCACCTTGAACGGTTTTTGCCATGTTGTTCGCTGTTGTTGCGTGCCACACAGGACTAAAACAAAAACATGCGTCCTTGTGCATTAGTGAACTTTGTGGGTATCGAAAATCAAATTTTGAATTGCTGCCAGTTTCAGAATAATATGATCTGAATATTATATTTTTTAAATTTGGTCCCGAGACTCATTGCGCGTATAGATAGGTAAACAGTTTCATGCATGACGCGGGAATTCAAAAATGGTGAAGTGATCCGAGTTCTCTCAATAGGACCGTGTCAGTTAGGCTATTTTGAATTGCCACATAAAGAATGAAATTCCATTCTACGTCTACACACAGAACTTAAAAAATGATCGTATGGTAACTTGCGCATCCAGGGTTAGTGGTATGGAATGGATGATATGGTAAACATACACAAACACTGTGCATCGTCTGTCACAGTCACGTGAGAAGAGTACAGTCGCACAAAAAGTGTATACATCTATACATTGTACATTGTATAAAACGCGACAGCTGCTCATTTGATGAACACCATGTTTTCCATTGTCGAACAAATGCGGCTGCATCAATAAAGTCGCTCTGGTAACCAAAACCGCAAAACCATACAGCACATCATCACTCTCGAATGAAGTTCATAAAGGTCCGTTTGGGCAGATAGCATGATAAATGAACCAAAACAGGTTCCAACTTCAAAATGCTCTCACTGACTTGTGCTGAGATGTTTCGAGTTGAAAGTTAGAACACTATTAGAACTAGAGTTGCCACGGTAGGCCTTTTTTGGTCACGGTACGGTTTACGGTTTGAGACGCAATTTTTTTCACGGTTTCGGTACGGTACGGTAAATTGAAAAGCTCAACGGTACGGTTTTCGGTACGGTTTGAAAAATTTTAAAATCGCACGGTACGGTTTCGGTACGGTTACCGTGGATTTTGAATTTACACGGGCGGTAAACCGTATTTTTACGGTTTGAAAATTAAATAAGTTTTAAAATGCACTGTGCTTCACTTTTTGTTTCTCTCTGTGCTATTTTGTTGTGTTGTATGTCGCCGTTCTCGTTCAGTCAGACAAGCAATGGAAGCGGCAGTGGGACAAAAACAAAACACAAACTTACACCATCTACCTACACAATAACAAGAGTACAGGAAGACCCAACCGAAACCTAAATCTACCACATCACAAGGTGGACCAGCACAGCACCAGAGTCAGACCAGCTGAACCAACCCTGCGCTGCGTAAGGTGTGAAATCAAGATAATAAAGAAATTTGCCAGTTTGCCCAGTCAGGATTTCATCAAAAAGACGTTATGAAATTATGGTTTTTCAACTTGAGCCCTTTCGCATGACGCCAACAAAAGAAACAAAAGTAAACAAGCGTAAACAACAGTTTTTGTAATAATTTAATCTCGAGAACCCGCTCGATTTTTTAGTGCTTTTCAAACGTTTCAAATGTTTGTTTCAAGCTTTTCGATTAGGCGTCAATTCTACGTCAAAGATGATTCTTTTATAACTCTGTTTCGCTAATTTTGCAATCGTTGACAATTTTTTTAAACTATTTGAATTTGCTGCCCCCGTTTGTTCTCGGTTAGTTAAGTTAAACTTGGTTAAAGTGAAGTCGTTCCCGTTAGACTTTTTCTGCGTGACATAAACTTGTTTAAACGTGACTTGATTGTTTGACAACTTCATTTTTCAAAGTCGCTAAGTTTGACCCGAAGAGGCCCCTTTATTTTTTTATTTCACAGAACTGTTCGGGAATCGATACCCGTTTATTTGCACAATCCCATTTGTGTTTTTTATGCCCGCTTTTGCACAAAAATGTTTTTTAAACAATATTATTTCAGTTTCTACTGTTTAAAAATTGCAAATCTGTGTTCACCAAAATTTTGCTTTTTGAAAGTCACAGAATTTTAGTTAAAATCTTGTGAAAACTGCTGTTTGTTTAGTGTTCTCACAGTCACAATCGATCTTCATGACCTGTTTTATTGTCATTAATTATTAATTAGCGCGTGTTTTATTTTAGTTTTTTAGTATACACAAAAAAAACTAAAAAAGGTAATGTGAAAGCCGTTGATTTTTACAACGGCACAAAAAAACAAATAAAATTTTTATGTATCCGTGGGACATGCAACCAATATGATACCAACGAAAAATCAAACGCACGCCACGCCACACACAGCGCACGCACACAAAAAAAGCTTGGTCAAACCGTCAATTTTGGAAAAAATACGACGGTTTCGGTACGGTTTGCCAAAATTTTGCCACGGTACGGTCAACGGTACGGTAATTGTATTTTGATGACGGTACGGTTTTCGGTACGGTTTGGAAATTTTAAAATCGCACGGTACGGTCACGGTACGGTACGGTAAAACCGTACCGCCCGTATTTTTACGGTTTTTACGGTTACCGTGGCAACTATAATTAGAACAGTTGCGAATTTTTTTCTGACCAATTTTTTCAGATATGTTGCCATTATCACTTGCTATAGCATAATATCTTGAAAACATGAGAAAATCGATAAATGTTGCAGACTGCAAACGGTTGATTTAGCTGTGAAATACCAAATAATAAACTTTGGTGACAACCCGAGTGTTCAAAACACAAAAAGATGAAAAAAGCAATAGGCACATAGTAGCTTAGATATAACGAACGCAGAATTGCATTTGAGCAGTCTTTGATAACTCTGATGTTTCACTTCGAGCCTGAGTGTGCATGAGCGGTTCTGCTCAGAACAGATGCGAACTTATCTTTTTTCAAATGCAAATTATTTTTTTTCTTTTTTTATTCACACAATTTGTCACTCTGATTTTTTTCACAACAGCAGACTAATTGTTTTCTGCAGTGAAAAATGCTATGCCATTTGCAGTTTTGTTTTTGTGTCAAAAACAGCTATTTTTTCATTTTTGCTAAAAAAACCTCCCAAAATGTTCTAACAGTGATCCAAATTTTAAGTCATAAAGTCTCAGCTCTCACCACTCACCGCTCACCGTAGAACCAACGGCTCACACACACTCAGACTCGAAGTGAAACATCAGAGTTATGAAAGACTGCTCAAATGCAATTCGGCTCGGCGTTCGTCATCTCCAAGCTACCATGTAAAAAATGATGTATCATCATTTGGTATTTGTTACAGCTAAATCAACCGTTAGCATACCGCAACATTTTAGCTTTTTCATGTTTTTAAGATATTCTGCTGTATTGAGTGATAATGGCAACATATGCTGAAAAAATTTGGTCAGAAAAACTTCTTAATGTGTTCTAATAGTTTTCCAATTTTTAGCTCGGAACATCTCAGCACAAGCCAAGCCAGTGAGAACAACTTTTCAACACTTTTTCAATTAAAATATTCAAAAATACTAATTTTTAGATTTATGCGCTGAAACTTTCCGGCGCGTCATACATGCAGTCGCAAAAACAGCCAACACTAATAACTCTAACACAAATTATTATACATACTGCAACTTCAGATGCTCAATATCACAGAGCTTTGTTTGGAGCTTTTCAGGTTTACTGATTATTTTTCAGCGCGACAAATTGATAGAAAACAACAACTTTTTTCATATTGCAAAGTTTGTGTTTGAAAAAAATCTTGAAAATTAGTTGACACGAAGAACGACACGAAAACGTAAAGAATGAAGCAATTCTGTACAAAAATGGTCTTACCGTATTACCCCCATTAACCCCCCCCCCCACCATTAATCCCCCCAACCAATAAACCCCCACCCCCACGACAAGTTTCCGTTTAACCCCCCCCCCCCACAAATAATCCCCCATGGGGGTTAATTGGAAACCTGTTTGAAACACATACCCAGCGAATTCAGTGACTGAATGCAGTGACTGCTACCTGTTTGCTATTTGTAAAATTGTGCTACCAAAGGCCCCAAAGGGATGAGTTAATGGTAATTTCAGTACAAAAGGCTGTTACAAAAGGAATCTCTGTGAAAAGTAGAAGTTTCTGCGACTTTCTTGCCTGCCATGCAAGGTATTTTTGCCATTTTTCAACAAACCCCCACCCCTAGAATTTTTTTGTAAATAAACCCCCCCCCCCCCACTAATAATCCCCCCCCCCACCAATAAACCCCACCCCTAAAAGTCGCTGACGTATTAATCCCCCATGGGGGTTTATTGGAGGTAATACAGTATAATACATTACACTTCCGCATTATGATTACAAAATAAACCGCCCCATGTCGAACGCTTGCACACACTCCGGTACAGCTGGATTGACCAATGTCACTTTTCGATGTATTAAAAAATCTTCTGCGAATATGGGCACATACGGCGTGTGTCGAATGAAATCACGGAAGAACTCGTCAAAATCGTCGAAATCGTTCAGTCCGCCGTCAAACTTTTTAGCGAAATTCGGAAAGTGCAGTTCGAGGTCGAGCTGACAAAATGTCAACCCTGTAATGTCAAACGGCTGACCCTTGAAGAAGGCCCTCAGCAGCGGATACTCGAAACCCTCAATATCAAGGGTGGAAAAGTGCACCAGACGACTGTGCAAATGGCTGTCCAGGACCTCCGTAAGCGGTTTGATAGGAACTTTTTCATAGGCGTAGGTTTTGGTTGATTTGCTCTGGCGAACGCACATCGTCACATTGCCTGCTTGGACACCTGTTGTCAGAAATGTTTTCAAACCGTCAAACCTGCTGAAGTCAGTTATGCATTATTACTGCGATTTTTGTAATGACCACAAATTTCAAGAAACCAGCGCGCTGTGTATTGGTGCACGACGGAGTTGAATGCACCGGAATGGGGGGGGGGTACAATTCCGGCCCGCTAATTCCGGCCTGAAGAATTCCGGCTCGCTCATTCCGGCCCGAAGAATTCCGGCCCGAAGAATTCCGGCCCGGAGAATTCCGGCCCGGAGAATTTTCGCCAGCACGAACAATATTAAACCACACGAAGTGATTTTGGTGATGAAATAATAAAATAAAAATACCGATGTTCACATGTTACAGTGTATTTTCAATGATGTTCGTCCTGTTTGCTTTTTGGAAAGTGAAACCTTTTGGAAAAAAAAGAAACTACAACTAAATTTTGAAATTTTTTTATCATTAACAGGATTTGTGACCCTTTTACCTTATCAAAAAGGCTTGGCTTAGGATTAGGAACCTACAACAAGTCACTGCAAGCAAGTTCTAAACAAAACTAAAAAATCACTTAAGAATTTATTTACCAAAAATCACATTGTATGGTTTAATATTGTTCTTGCTGGCGAAAATTCTCCGGGCAGGAATTCTCCGGGCCGGAATTCTTCGGGCCGGAATGAGCGGGCCGGAATTCTACGGGCCGGAATTTCGAAGGCCGGAATAGTACACGAGCCGACTGGAATGCATCCAGCGAGCCGAACCGGGTGTTGCCAATTTTTGAAGCACGCCCTCCTTGGTACACCACTCCGTGTTTTTACTGACCAATAGCGACCGGTATCACTGTTCCGTAATCGGCAAAATTTGCTTGTTGATCAGGCGCCGCCTCAACGCCGTACATCTGACACTCGGGGTACGTTTGTTTGAACTGTTGCTCTGCGTTCGTGTCGTCACCAATTCCGATGGTCAGCCATTTGCAACTGGAATAACTGATATTAAACATGCGGAGCAACAAATCCACGCGTGCATTTGGACCTAAACACCACATGAGCTGTCTTTCGGGCGGTTGTTGTTGTTGTTGTGATTTTTAGGCGATGTTTTTCAGCCAGGGCTAACCCAGAGAAGCGTACAGAACGCCATTGAGTAGGGCGCCCATCGAGTTTTCTCTGTCATTAAGTGCCTATACACCCCTCGGCAGGGCTCGATCCCCCGAGCGCACAGACTGTAGTCCAACGCACTACCACCAGGCCACGAGGGTGACTCGGTTGTTTGTTTCGCCTTGCTGATGGGATGAAATGAGCAACAAAAAAAACACACGGCTGCAGCGGGTACTCGCCTGAAGTTTTTCGGCCGACTTTGGCGCGACACAAGTGGCAGAAAATGTTTGATTTCACCGTGGCGGGCTACATGCAGTCGTAAAAAGCGCGTGTCGGTGTTATTTTTAATTGCCGAGTTGTTGAAAATGCACGATTGTAGAATCGGGACAAACTTATGCCATAGGTGCTCGTCGCTGCTGTTCAGTATGCACGAGCGAACAATTGAACCAAGTCTGGTGTTATCAATCACTGCTGAAGAAAGAGGGGTAAAAAGATATTATCGAAATCAGAAATCAATTATTTTAAAAACTGTGGGCCCACACTGAAATTTTACATGTGGATACGGTATTCTGGTTTCCATTTTTACTTCGCTTTTAAATTCTCTTCAGTCTTCAATAATTCAACCGCATGCTACGAAGGTTGAAGGTAACCGAATTTGACAAGCGGGCGGCTTACAGTTTTGATAATACACATTTGACGTACCTACACTGTACATTTTATTGATTTTTGGTTCGGGATTGTGGATTTTCTTACATTACTGTGGCTCTTAAACCAAATATCATCAACTTTTTAGGTTCTATGACTCAGTGGGTTTGCAGACGTCGAAAGGAAACTAGCTAGTTTCAATCTTTATGTGGCACACAATCCGGTGTGGATACTGCAATAAATGTACCAAAAACTTAAAGCCAAACAAAACAGACCCGAGTTGCCCTTCTGTTTTTGTTTATTTCGTTTTAGAAACGGGAATTTAGCACTTTGCTTCTTCGCTAACGTTGACATCAGTTGACCAAATTGGTTTTCTGAGAGCGTTGAATCGTCGTTGCGCAAAATCAAAACGATGGAAACCAAAATCACAGTCAGCAGGAGAAGCAAATTTATTCGAGTGACGCAGTTGCTCATTGTTCCTGATTAGGAGTTTATCATTGTGAATTCAAAACTCGTACGCTGATTGGCTGTTTTTGTGGCTTCTTACTCGGCACAAGCAAAACCAACCACTTGGCTGAAGTCACGTTACCAGAGAAAACTCGCATAAAAAAGCATTCGCAAGCCAGCTGATCGATTTTCAATGAACACACCTCATATTCATTTGTCAAACAACAAAAAAACTGACTGCATCAAAAAGTCACTGATATAACGAAAACCAAACAAAACCATGGTGGCCACACTAAAAATCAGTGTCCGCTACTCGAGGCGACGCCGAATATTATGATTGATGAACTAGGACAATCGGTCTGAAAGAACGGTTTGTCTGACTTACTCACGTGGAACCCATGAAGCTTTTTCACATAATTCGCGCGGAATTTTTTGAAAAAAAATCATTTTTGATTGGAATTCTTTTCTGTCTTTTTTTCAAAACCGAGCTGACTCAGCCAATATAATAACAAATGCCTTAATCCCACGATCGTCAAAAAACCCGTTTTTCTGATTTCGCTATTATTTTTAAAACAACATTAAGAGATTTGTTCTTGTTCAGATCAAACTTTGTTGTTTTGTTAGAAAAAGTATCTCAATTCAAGACAGCGTCTTGGTGTGAGCTAACTCTCATCTAAACATAAAAGGGTCTGAAATGACCGTGCAGGAAATGAAAGGGAAGGGCTACAAATTCATCTGAACGGGTCGCATTTTAGCGGGCCGCGAGCGGGTCGCTATGTGTGAGCCGGTAATGAAGAGTTCGTTTTTGAACAGTCCGCAAATAAAAATGA
This sequence comes from Theristus sp. LFF4_11, assembly GCA_030248135.1. Taxonomy (NCBI): domain Eukaryota; kingdom Metazoa; phylum Nematoda; class Chromadorea; order Monhysterida; family Xyalidae; genus Theristus; species Theristus sp. LFF4_11. The sequence goes on from JASANC010005447.1 coordinate 27,885, forward strand.
AAGCAGTTCGCATTTAAACGGTCCGCATTTGAAGGGACAGCAAATGAGCGGGCCGCAAATCAACGGGCCAATTCTGAACGATCATTATTTTGAACGGGACCGTTTTTGAACGGGCCGAATTAGAATCGGGCCGCTGATATCGAGCCGGTTTCGGTGGCGCCTGTTTTTTCAGGTCGAGTTTGAACGTCACCCATGATGAACATGATTGGTTCCACGGTTGGAGCAAAAGCGTTTTCACTGTTTTCAGCATGAATGTTCTGTGCACTATGCAAACGTCACACATTCTGATCGGTAAGCATATTGTTGTGGTTTCATTGCAGCCTGCGCAGTTACATCAAAACAGTGTGAAGAAAGGAAAACACGTTATTGAAAAACGAGCAGCGGCGCGACTGTGTACAGTGTCAAACAACAGCGCTATCGTAAAAACAACCGTTCAAGATGGGCAACTGTAACGAGCAGAAGTTGATATTAAAAACGTTTTGTGACCAAGTCGGAATTTGTGAAAAAAACCTTTGCACTGTGCTCAACCTGTTCATGTTTATGGTTGTCAAGGCTTGAATCAAAGCACCGTACCAGAGACCATAACCTAGATGCCGTCCATTATTTACTAAGTGCCTGTAAGTTTTGCCCTATGATATTGTTGAAAACAAACTCAATTGTACATTGAAGTTTTTCAAAAATTTTCAAAACTTCCTTTAAGTCCCGTTTGGGTGACGATGCTTGTTGTCGTATTCTTCTGCGGTTGCTTTTGTTGGTCGGTATTCAGAGGAAAATGTTGCCAAATCATTTATACATTATGAATAGATGAAGCACAAATGTATAAAACGCAAAAAAATTGGCAAGCCAATTCTATACAGCTGTTTACTACTTTTATTGCATTTTACGAGTTTCTTGAGATGGACAACAGTATTGATGTGGTTAAATGTGGTTATTGCGAGTGAGAGCACCAAAGAACACAAACATGTTTGTTATAAACGCAAAATCGAACGACGCACGAACCAAACAAAAGGCGCAAACTCACAAGCACAAATTTTCAGCTACAGCACCAAATTTTAGCCTGTCACCACCACCATTCTTGTTCTGTTTTTCCAACCAAGCCGTGTGCACCAAATTTTTCACTGCATCAACTTGACGCCAACTGTCGGCCAAAATTTCGGTCACTTTAAAGTGTTCGGGGTTTGTCCTATCCCCGCTTGCAGCTAAAAGCCGTTCCAAGTACTGGTCGTAGTGTTCGAAGAGGAACTTCGCGTATTTCCGAGACCAACATCGCCCATCATTTGATTGAAACGTTCTTTTCGGCGCCAACAATTCCACCACTTCTCTTTGACCGTGCGCCCATAGTCGTGCGGCCCACAACTGAATGACGTGTCTAATGGGTAGATCTCATTTCTATCCCAAACATGCTTGTGAATAAGACTGTGTTCGTGGAAAACGGTATTCCGTTCCTCTTACTGCAGACATGCGTGTCTTGGCTCGGATACTCCAGAAAGTCGAGCTTTTCAACACAATTTCAAAGTGGACTCATTCAAACAACTATGAAAAACGTCCAATAGAAAAACCCGAAAACAAGCCGACCTGCACAACATGCGGCCACCGGCTGGCGTGTTGTCGCACTTCCGACCGGTATCGTCCCTTCTCGGCGTCACTCAACGTTCGCCAGCGTTCGGCGACGGCGGCGAGATTCGCGCGCTTCCGTGAGTGGCGTTGCTCGCGCGACTGATACAACGCGTAGCCGCTGGCGACCAGTGGCGGATAGGCGAACGCGCGACGCCACTTTCGCGCCAGCTGGCCGGCGAGCCGTTGCTGGCAGAAAATCCGCCATTCCACGGACAGAATACGAATGGCGGCCAGCTGGTCGACGGATATGGCGGCGATTCGCGAGCGATAGCCGGCCAGTGATTGGTCGCGTTGGCGGACGTACGACAGACGCTCGGCGACGCAAAGTTTGTTGAAGTCCTCTGTTGGCGTGAATTGAAAACGGTTTTTATGTCGTCAAAGATTTATTTTCCGTTTTGTTCTTTGCCTCAATTGCTCCAGTCTGTCGTTTGCTCATTCGTTTTGTCACTCTCGTGGTCTGGGTGGTAGCGCGTCAGACTAACTGACGTCTGTGCGTTCGAAAGATCGAGTCCCGCCAAGGTACACTTAATAACAGAAAAACTCCATGGGTAGCCTACTTGACGCGTTCTCTAAGCGTTCTTTTTGGTTTAGTCCTGGCTAAAAACATCGCCTAACTTACTGTGTGTTCGTTCAACTGTGATCTATTTTCATTCATCTGCGACTAAAATGCGCGCAGAGATAGAATAGCCTGTTGCGGGAATTCAAAATTGGTGACGTGTCCAGTCTCTCTGTGGTTCGCTCGAGTCGTCACGTGGGCAATCGTTGAACGGCCGCACCAAAAAATGAAACTAAAACTAGTCAAAAACCATTCGACTTCTGAAATCGCCCCCCCCCCAAAAAAAACAAATCTTTTTCGCACCACCGCACAAAAACTCACCACGCTCCCGCAAGATCATCGTCGGGTCGAACAAGTCCGCGTTATTCTGCAATCGCTCGCGATTATAGTAATACAGCGCCCCTCGCGGTACACCGCGCGGTATCCAGGCGGTGCTCTCGAACAACCCAGCTGCCACGATTCGATTGTGTTGTTCGGTTTGCGCGACCAAACGGCCGTATTTGTGCGGATCGGACGTCTCCATTTCGGCAAACTCGTTGCGCAGCTCAGTTTCGTGCGTTTTTTCGTCCGCACGACACGCGTAGTGAACGCGTGAACGCATGTGCCGGTATTGTTGCCAGACGCTGCGCTGATTGGCCAGCGAAAAGCGACCTGAATCGAGCGCTGATTGGATCTGCAAACTGAAGTATGTTTGGGATGGTGATTTTATATGGTCTTGAACTGTTTCATGTTTTCTGGGAATATTGGAATGAAAACAATGCAATTGTTACGACAGTCGAACACATACACCATACACAGTTTGTGTTCAGTTCGCGGATTAGCTGCGTTTTACATTAGGTCACCAAGTTGGTGGTTCGGTACGTATCGGTCACAGACACACACACGGGAACTTGAGCACAACTTATTTCAAATTGTTGCATCTCTGACTGACACAACAAACCGAGCCCAATTAGCAAAATTAGTGCTGCAATTCTGTTGACGTTGAAGCCTCGAAAAAAAACGTCGAAAACCATACATGCACCTTCGTCAATTCAGCGTTGGTTAAGGTGCCCTTCGCTCGGATGTTATCCGGCAGAATCCAGCCAGTGTACGCCCGACGCTGTCGTTCTTCACGACTCCTGGAGGAATTTCAAACCATCCAGTAGCTGATTGGCTTGTTGAGGGTGGGGCACCAATTAGAAGCTCAGTTCAAAACATTAGCCAGTCATTTCAGGGGTCCATCCATTCATCGACCGATCCACTTTATCTTGTGAAACGCAAGAAACTTCCATAAAACTGCACGAACAGAATGTGATAAACGAAAGGCAGGATGGATATTGCGGATGGCAACATCTGATAAAAAAGGGTTTGAAAATTTTGAAAAAAATCTCACCCGCTCTCCAGAAACATCAGCGCCTCTCGCTGGTCGGCTGTCAGATTCTGCAGCTGCCTCTCATAGTCGGCCAACGCTGCCGCAGATTTTTTTTCGAATAATTGACGTGCTTTCTGATCAAGCATCGCGAATTCTTCGCTGAGCCGTTTGAAAATCTCAGGTGGCGCCGGTTTCGCATCTGATTCCGACGCTGTTTCGCGAATTTCCGCCCATTTTTCACGGAGAAACTGCGCAAACGCGCCAAAGTTCGGCAGTTTCGGCACCCAACTGAGATCGTTGAACACGCCGCGTTCCACCAGTTGATTGTATCGGTCGACCTCGCGTTTCAACTGTTCAAACTCGGTTGTTGAGCGCCATTTTTCGAACTCGGTTCGAATTTCCGCCGGCCACTCGGAAATCGGCTGTTCGGTCAGATTGGAATCGTGGTTGAATCGCTGCAGGAATTTTTCTTCCATCGTCGCCGTTTGATGAGGTTGGCCAAGTGTAATTGAGTCGATTAGCTGGAAAAGCGGGCGAGGCATTTCATTGATTGGTGGGATTTAAATGAATTTGGTGACAATTTGTGAGAAGTTTCTTGACATCCGCCATGGCATTTGGCTTGACAGGTCAAAAAATCATTCTTTCAATCCCAAATAAAACTAGGTATTAGGTGAACAACTAGCGCTCTTTTATTTATTTGTCGTTTAGTTTTTTAAGTCGTTCCTCCCATCCGATTCCCCAAAAAATGACACGAAAAACAACTGGGCACACACAGCAATGCAGTTTAAAAATTTAAAAATCCAAAATCGACTCTCGTTTCGATGAATAACCAATTCCACGTGTAACCTCATTGAGACGCTTCTTTGACAGTCCGATTCTTTTGATTGACGCCGTTGCGAGAGTGGAACTGGCCGGCGAAACCGTCGGCTGTCTCGCCGTGGGCGAAATTGAGTGGCACACATGCCACTCGAGTGCTACTATTCCAACGGCATCACGTTGGTCCCTGGAGGGAAGAAGCGTTTTTTTTGTTTTCAATACCGTTTTCAATTCGGTCTAGGAACCAAGTCACAAAGTTACCGAGTTACAAAACCGCAGTATGTGCAAGAAAAAACGTTTTTTTTGTCAAGCACACTTGCGCCAAACTTAAAAAATAACTCTGTCCAAAAAGTCGGTAGTTCCATGGTTGATTTACTGCATCTTACCAGCCTTTAAGAAAAAGCACCAATCAACTTGAACATCTCAAGAACCTTTAACACAAAATTCGAAACTAAACGCTCAATTGATTGGTTGTGGTTCAGTTTCATCGGAGTTGACTGCATGCTGTTCATACAGTTTTATCGGAGTTTCCTGCTTTTTCGTGAAATAAAATGGAATAGAATGGAATGGAATACCTGGTCAACTGCGCGACTGTCGCACGGTGTCTTTCCCACGCCCGCGCTCTTCGCTCGTTCAGTTCGCGTTTTTCCATGTCGCTCAACTGATGCAACAATTTCGGTTGGTTTTCTTGAGTTCGATATGCAGACAGCTCATTATACGGCCGGTCGGGCAGCCACGACAGGTCGCCTAATACGCCCGATTGAACTAAACGATTCCGTCTGTCGACGAATCTGGTCAAACGTTCGAATTCCCGCGCGTTTTCCGTGCTCCACTGATCGAATCTTTCAGAGCCGCTGTTCTCGGAGTAAACAGCGAACTTTTGGCGTCTTTCGAACCACTCGGCGGGCGTGGTCTCGCGGAAATACGCCCGGGCACCGCCGGCCGCCGCGACGATTGCGTTGAACTGTGTAGATTGTGGAATTTGTTGTCAGTTCAAGACAACCCTGGCACAAATCTTGCGCACCAAATTGCATGACGTGCCATACAGCTTTCACAAATATGATCGATTCTGGTCTAGCGCTGCGACTCAATGCGCACACCATCACTATTGTGGATTTATTCAAACGTGTCCGGGCTAAAATGACGTCATTTGCTTTAAAAACGCCCGTTTGTCAAAGTACAGGCACTAAAATATCAGTTTGATGTGACTGATTCGACATTCACGATTTGTTTACGGGAAGAAACCGGCTAAACGGAAAATCTGGTTTGCTGTGAACGGCAAGCGCATGTTTTGCGGCACATGACGTCATTTCAGTGGGACACGTTTAAAAAAATAGGTCATACCAAAATCAGTTTCATGATTCCGCGGCACAAAGGAACTTTGCTGAACTGAACTGACTTGTGTCCGTGGGCATCCGCTAGAGCCAATTCACTCTGGCAACTTTCAGATGCCACATCATGAAAAGCATTAAACGAAGAAACAATATCGCTTTCTGCGATCAACAAACGCACCGAGTCGCATATATCAACTGAGCAACAATGCCAATCGGCCAACTCCATGCAATGTGCAAACGTGCAATTCCACTGAAAGCAATCAACCGAATGACTCACTTTATCGATCACCCTTCGCTGCAGCAGTAGTCCGTCCACAGTTTCACGTCGCTCCAACAGCAACAGTGAACACAGATCAACTGCGAACAACGAATCGATGGTGCACAAATGATGCGAGTCGTGTTTCAAGAGCGCGTTCTGAAACGACAATGTGGAGAAATTCGCATTTGACAAACTGAATCACTGAAATTAATGCGACGCTAATCGTGAGGTGACACTTGATTCATAATATTGAGGAAATACTAAGTGGTCGACATCATCGACACGCCGCGGGAAAGAGACGCAACGTGCTGATTGGTTGTTGCACCAGTATAACGCCGCCAATAAGCGAAAAACAACTTTGAACACGTGAATCGCATGTTTTCACGGTTGAAGTAACGTTCGAACGCGTGAATTGCGCGTGGTTAGGTTCATTGACCTGACGGTAAACGAAAAAACGGCTACAAAAAGTTCTCACCCGCTAAAGTAAACCCAAAAGATCCGCACAGCCTTATTGCTTTTGTAAAACACGCTTTGAGCTAATGACACCTGAACAATCGGACCCACCTTCGCCTTCGCCAGCGTTGCCTCTGTCTCCAGGAAGCACAGCGCGTCCCGCTCCACACACGACATGCCCAGCACCAGTTCGATGTATCGCGTCGCGTCGTGTCTCAGTCGATGGCGCCACAGTTCCCGTTGCCAGCCGCTCATCCGGCGGAATACCCGTGCCGAGTCGACAGCGTTCGGCTTCCGCGCGCCTGACTGATAAAGGTGAGCGTGGTCGCTGCTGGCGCCGGCTGCTTCCGCTTCGGTCAGGTCTGAAATGGAGTTTGGAGAAGTAAAGTCGTCGTGGCCTGGTGGTAGTGCGTTAGACTCGTTGTCTGTGTGCGCTCGGAGGATCGAGACCCGCCGACGGGGTGTATAGGCACTTAATGACAGAAAACTCGATGGGCACACCCTACTCGACGGCGTTCTGTACGCTTTTCTAGGTTATCCCTGGTTAAACGCACCGCCTAAATTCACCGTTCGTTCGTTTGTTCTTGGTTGTTGAAGAGGTGTTTTTCATTTGGGACACTGCAACGTTTCAAGCAAAAAAACTGTAGTTTGGGTGGGCAAACAGAACTCTTTTACAAGATCAACAAACAGCCAACAACACAGCATGGGAACTGTATTTGTACAGCCGAATCAGGGTTCCCTCCAAAAACTATTTTCTCAGTGTTTCGCAATATATTGCAGCGAATCGCTCAGAATGCAACTGTAACAAACTAGGCCACCAAATCGCTGTGTATCACGCTGTTCGAAATACAGTTAAACGGACCAATCAAACTTGTGGCACAAGCTGATTGGCCGTATCAACATTTTTCAAATTCTTTCAACCAACCAGCGATCCGTTGCCGATGAAAAACGGCCGCTGCAGACGGTGGCGGGCGAATCGGCACCCATGCGACGTCGTCCAACAAACCGGACGCCACGAGTTCATTATACTTTTCGACCTCACCAGCAAATTCTTCGCATCGCCATAACGGACTCTGCTCGAAGGTTCTGTCCGTTTGGCCACTTATCGACGTTTCCAACTCCGCTCGCGTCAAAATCGGCCGCAATACGGGTCGAAAGTCAAGCAATGGCAGAAGTCGACACTTTTCTGAACTCGTCATCTGTTCCGGATACAGGCGATTCGCTTTGGCTAGGAGCAGCTCAGTGGCGGTCAGCTGACGACGGCGGCCTTCGATGTGCGCGCGTTTCCGTAGCTGAAATTAGGGAGGATTTTTGGTTGGTTGTTTTTTTTTCGGTTGGCTCAGTCAGCAGCAGCATTTAATTGAACGGCAACGGTTTCAGTACGGAATAATGAATGATTTTAGTGACCTCTTCCGCTTGTTTCATGATCTGCTGATTGGTTGGTCGCTTTTCGATTTGGGAGAAACTATGAGTGCAGGTAGGTTTGCCTATGCCTGCATCGACTGTTCATTGGCAACACGTCGGGTGCCTCCCGCGCACATCCGCTTGGCCGCGCTGCTAAAAACGCGCACACTGTCACGGAGATCGTGTTCGGCCAACCCCCCCCGTTTCTTTTTCATTCACTACTAGCGATCGCACGGTACAATGCCGCAAATAGCAACAACAATCAGCGTAAACCAAACTCGGATTCAGATAATAATCAGATTATCGGTCTTTTTTGACAGGGCCGTCCTAGCAATAAAAACAACAAAAAACACTGAACGCACCTTTTCGTATACCCGCTTGTGCAGCAGACGGCAGATGTCAGTCTTGTGGTGGGCGAATTTTGATCTGGCGCTCGGCAAAAGATACCCGCCGAGGCTATGGTGAGTCATGCTTCTTATAGTTGATGACGGGCAATTATTGTGATTATTTACCTGTATTTATCCCTGATATGCTATACAATGTGATCGTTTTTCCTGTAATGCTCGTTGTTCTCCAGTCCACTAAATCGCCATTCTCTCGCTACTTGAAGTTTATTCTAGATCGAATTGTTTTGAATTGCAAGAGTGGCAGACAAAAAGGTATGAAATTTTGAGATGATAAATGAGAAATACATATGACCGGTATCTTTGCGTTTCAAAGCTGGCAAACCGGTGAGTCAATGATAGAAGACCCAACCCACCATAATCACTCGATTTTATTCCATTCATTCAACTTTGCCGATTCAGAGAAACCATCCAAATATAACAACAACAACAAAAAACTATTCGAATCACGAAAGAAATGACGAGAATGCACTCAAGCGCGGATGTTCGCTTATCTTCGTGTTTTGTGAACAAAATCGATCTCAAATCAAGCACAACATCGACCAGAATAATCACAAAATCACACCGGGTCCTCATAGCTGCGGCGTTCCTTGTCGCGATAGAAATAGTCCGGCTCCATGTCCCAGAGCCCCAGATTCCGCTCCGGATGCATCTCGTCCGACTTGCGATAGTTGTGCTTCTTCAACAGGAACGCGATCTGTTTGCACAGTTCGTGCCAGGATTTCGGCGCCTCCCGTCTCAGGCGAGTCTTGTAGAGATTACGGTAATGCAACAAACGGATCAACTCGTTCGCCTTGTGGTCACCCGGGAAGCCGCGCAGATAAGTCGGCACGTGGTACTGCAGTTGGGCGGGGTGCAGCGAGCCGTCGCCGAGGATGTCTAGGAGACAAAAAAGTGAGTTTTCAAATTTGCCGGGTGTTTTTTTTTCAGCTACGGTTTTGTTTCACGGTGACTGAAGTCGAACTCTAAATGATAGGGAATCAGCTGATTGGTTGGTGATCACGTAGTGCAGGAATTGCTATGTGGGCGGAGTTTTGCTTGGTTTGCACAGAAAGCACGCATGCATGTGATCACCAATCAATCAGCTGATTGCCTATAATTTAGAGTTTGACTGTACGTTTGCCGGTCGTTTTTGTCAGCTAGGTTTTTGTTTCACGGTGGTCCCTCTTTCTGACTAGTCAGCCCGACTTGACAACAAAAAATCTCAGATTTATTCTGAAGAAAATCTGCAATAAATCCTTGTTGTAGAGAAGAACGATTGTCACTTATCTTGGTTCAACACAACACAATAATAATTCCCCAGGCATATTTCCAATCTACAGGCTTATATGACGGACCATTCGTACAGTGAGCTGATTAGCTGCATTTGAATCAGAACCGGTTGTTGTAAATCGAACTGAATCGAAACAATAAGCGTGTCCAATAACAAAAACCAACCAATATAGTCGTTTTGGCCGAATAGCGCAGTCTCTTTGGACCATTTGTCTTTCACTTTGAACGGAGCATGTTTCACGGGAGTCTTGCATTTTGGGTCGCGCGGTAATGGATCACCTGATAGATCGTAAACATGGAATATTGAAATAGCTGTTTGTGATACTGAAAGTTGTCGTTGTTTGTTACTTGACATGGGAAAAACAGTGTCCTGTTCCTGTTGCCAATGAAAACCCACTGAACTGAGTGGGTTCGTAGTTCTGTGATCAAGTTATGATGAGTACGGAAGTTCGAAAGTGAAAATGAATTTTCTCATGCAAGCTGAACTGCCAAAGCCAATCATCGTTGCAACAAACCCGGCTGATGGTAGTTGAATTTGTAACCGTAGTCGTTCGGTTTGAAACGGTTTTCAGTGTAGTCAATCTTCGCCTCTGGCACTTTACTCCAGTCATACAAGCTTCGCGAGTAATGAAGCAAAATATTTTTTGGCGGTTTCAGACTGATTGGAACCGCGTTTCGGAGCATTTTTCAGCTGAAAATTTCACGATTTTTTTCGCTGCTCACTTTGACCTCTGCGAAGTTTCGTCGCATTTTTTTGCATGCGCCGTGCTACTGTGCAAATCTGGCGCGCTGATTGGCTGCGTTATGATCATTCATTCAGCCAATCAGCGTGCGCCAAATTCACGTGTAAGACAGACAATCAGCTGAGTGCACACGTGTCATGTTTCAATGCAAACGCAAAATTGTCGTTTAAAAAGCGATCCGTGAGAAAGTACTGTTGGGATAGATAAAAACCCAGAGCCAGAATTAAAAAAACAAACGTTCTTCATTACAGGACATTTTATTTTATTGCAGATTTTCTGTTCCACTTGCGCAAAAAGGAAGTAAATTAGAGCTGTCACGGACAAATCATTCAGACAAAATGACAAATTTCACAAGACACAGATAATATTTCAAAACAACAAACGCTTCTTGAAACGAAACAACAAAAAGCTACATAATGAAGACTGACAACAGAAAAAACAACACATAATAATACGATAGCTTTTTTGTTCCTCGAATATACGTATATTATGACTAAAAGAACCACACACAACAAGAACAACAAAATATGAAAAGAAATCAAGAACAACCAAAAAGTCAGGCACAAAAATCGCCGAAAATAAATCAGTCAATCGATGAATCACCGAACCAACAATCAACAACCAACACCAGGTGAGGATGTTCCCAGCAGAAGCAACACGCAACTAGAACATATTGAGCTACCAAATCTTCGATCCTGCCTAGGGACGGGTGCCTAAAAACACAAAATTTTGTCACACGGTCACGGTTCAATGCATGGTAGTGAGCTTATTTCAGGTTCAAATGTTTTTAGATCGTTTTTTCACCGTTACTGCATTCCAGTCCGCCTATAGACTGTTTGTTACAAGCTGTCATCAGATGATAATCTCTGATGGAGTCACACAAACACACACACACAAACACACACAAAATGTTTGAAATTATTCCAGAAGCATATAACAAGAACAAAAGAACATCATGAGCTAGGTGTCGCGGTGCAAGAGGAGACATGATAAAAGCCTAAAAATTGTGGTTGTCTGAAAAAAAACACAGACACATGAAACTCGAAAAAAAACAATAACAACGAAAAAGTGCTGAAAACAAACGCCAAAATAAGAAAACGGTCGAACACACCACCATTTACATTCTAGCTGACCAAGCCATCAAACAATAAGATCAGTGTTCAAGTAAAAAAAGACCAAAAATGATCAGAAAAGCGTCTCACAACGGTTATGGTCGGCCGCAACAAAAAACATCATTGCATAAACTAGTGAGAGGGTGTGGTGTACCACATGACAGACCACAAAACCGGAATGATTCGCACAACTCAGATCAGAGCTCACGTCCGGGAAGCCGGTGCTGTCGGCGAGTGCCGAAACTTTTGCGCCACTCCAGATGCTTCCAAGCGTTTCAATCAACTTCGATACGAAACCAAAAAAAAACCCTCCACGGTACACCACCCCGGATAATCACGACAGGCCAGCAGCGTGTAACTCAGCACAAACAACAAATGTCAACCAACGAGAAACACTGAACGTCCGACAACAACAACAACAACGAATCACAAATTGGCCTTTGTAGAGCCGTCGTCTAAAATGAACTGCCATGCCTGCTCGGTGGCGTCGACGATTGGAGCGGCCGCCTGCGGCTCCGGCGCCGCTTGCACGATCTCGACCGCCGACTCCGGCGTGATCCGCCGAACGCTGTCTTCGACCGAGACGTTCTCGCTGAAAATGTGTTTTTTTTGTATTTTTTAGAGGTTTTTACCTGAATTTCAGTTTTTTTGGCGGTTTAAGAACACGTCGGTTCGTTTCGAAAACATTGAAAATGTCGCCGGTCATTTGGTTTTTTTTACAGAATTTTTCGATTTTTAAGTCAATACTCTTTCCGTACTTTTTAAAACCGTACTATAACAGACGGACAACGAAAAACAGTCGTAAATAAAAGCACACAGCATCAGTAAATTTAAATCAAGTAAAGCACCATTGATTGGTTGGGCTGGACCACGTTCATAATACCAATCAATGGTGTAAATCCGACCTTCAACCTAACCACCCAGTAAGTTTGCAACAACAAACACAAACATGGCCATCTTGGCTTCGTTGGCATCCTGCATTAGTGCCCGCCAGAATTGGTGCGTTTCAGTCACTTTGCGCAGCGCGTAGTCCTGAACCAAAAACCATTTTAAAAATAAATAAAAATTTTACAGTTCTAAGTTATTCTGAAATTTTCTGTTTGAAAAAAAAATCATTCGTCCAATTTACAATTCCACAGTATCAAAAACTGATTCTGAAATTTTTCTGCTTGACTGATCAAAAAACAGTTGCTCACCCGATCTTTGTACTGGCCGTTGAAAGCGAACTCGTTCGCTGGTTTGCCAGTGGGGATTTTGTACGTTCGGAACCACTCGTAGGTCGCCTAAAACGAGATGAAAACAAAAAGTATCGAGTTTACTGAAAGTCTGATCATGTGGCAATTTGCAGTTTTTTATTCGCAAATTGAAAACAGAAGTTACAGTTGATTAATTTTCAGAAAACAAAAACGAAATAGTCTGAAAGGAACTGCCATTCCATGAACAATCAACGCAACAAATATCATAACCGGCCCACAGCACCAACAAACAGAGAATCAATGCAGTGTCGGAGATTTGCAGCACAGCCAATCAGCACATAGCGCTCGAATGCAACCAATCACCGAAAACACACACATGTCCCTGATCCTCCCACTGACCCTCAAGAGTCCGGGCATGACGCGGTCCACATCATCAATGTCGTTCAACTGCTCGGCGATCGGATTGCGTACATCAACCGCAATCAGCTTCCAATCAGTCTCGCCTTCGTCGATCAACGCGAGGGTGCCGAGGATTTTGACCTGAAGCGATTGGTCAGTTAAAAAAAATTTCTTTTAAGTGTTGGAGACCCACTTGGACAACGAAAAATGTCTCACTCTGCTCTGTAACGTTTGCTTGTGGTTGCCAAAGAGCCTTTTTGGGTTGAGGCCCATTAATGTAAGCATACGTTACAGGGACCAAAACATGTCAACTTAAAGGATGGTATCTTTTTTGTATCTTTGAAGGACGTGACGAGGTTGTGTGGCATACCACCGATCAAGTCAAGTTGATGCGTCGTTATGCCAAGCGACGTGTGCGGTGTGCCAACATAAACTCGGCCTTTTGCGGCCTCACAAAATGCAAAAAAAACACGACTGAATTTGTGGTGACGCACCGGCACAACCTCACCGCGCGCAGCCACTTTGCCGCCGATTTCGCAGACGTCAATCGGGTCGTTGTCGCCCTTCGCCTGCGTGTCCGGGTCCGTGTGCGCCGGGTTTTCCCAGGTCTGAATGGTTTTTTTTCTCGGTTTCATTTTAACAATTTGAAATTTTTCGCTTGAAATCTGGAATTAGCAGACTCTCATTCAGTCACTGACTACACTGACCACTGCTTCATGAATGTTTTTTTTATGTTCATGAAAAAAAAACAGAATTGTTCATTGTCACATTACATAAAACACCGCACTGTACACGTACCACCACATAAACCAACGAAATTTCAAAAACATGCATTGTACAAAATGTTCAAAATGTAGAACCTGTGGCAGTGCACCATAATTCCAGATGTATCCTTTATGCGGGAAGACGTTGTGCACGTAGCGGAGTTTGCCCTTTTTCACGTCTTGCTTGATTGGATTCAGTTTCTCGGTGGTCGCGATCTGAAACGAAGACAGGTGATGGAAAAAACAAGAAAAAATCACGGAATGAAGCACAATGAATGATACCTGATAAATCACGTCCAAAGAGAAGGGTCGACTGACCTCCATTTTCGCGTTCGTCCACCTGGGCACCTCAACGACCATGTTGAACACTGTCGCTGTTTCGTTGTTGTACAATGGGATGTCGTGCCATGGGGACAGTGGACCGTTGGGGCCGGCTGGAAATAAAGTTATCTGTCAAAAAAATATAAAAAAGTGTTTTTTCAATGTTTGCAATGAAAGAACACTCCACTAAACAGCTGAGTGAGACAAACTGAGTGAGGTTGCAGTTTTAGTGAAACGCACTGCAAACAATTTTATGTATTTCGAAAAGCGAGGCAAAATTGTGGGGAAATTTTCACGGCTTCAAGAGACTGCAGAAGGCACTGTAGACAATATATAGTCATGTCAGTGTCAAATGATTTCAGTTGTTAGTTTCGTTTTCAAGTGCAATTAATGTCACGGAACTATATGAAGCCTGAGACAAAGCACACATCACTGTTACCGCCGTATTCACACAATGTGCGTTCGGATCAGATTCTGAGAACAAACGTTCGTGAAACTGTGAAGTTTCGACGTTGTTGTATTCAAAACATAGAATTAAAAAAAGTAAAAACCACACCGTAAAATATGCGATAATCGAGCGTATTTGCAGCGCCCCGCTCCACGGTACGCAATCCGTTCATGGCGAGCCGGAATAAACTTCTGTACATGCGAAATCAAAAAAAAACGACGACGGCCGAAAAACGAAACCGTTTTGCTAAAAAAACTGAAAACACAAAAAAATATTAAATTACTTTTCAGACAAATATGATCAGACCGCCATCATTCTAGGTTTTAATTTAACACCCAGGTTTATCGTTCAACCAACCAACCAGCACGTGAGGCACATAAGATTATTAGCCAGCCAGGTTCAAACCTTGGATAACCCGAAACTGCACGGATTGACTGATTTGTACTCATAGATGAAAAAAGTACTTTCTATCGGTCCATGAGATAAAAATCTTTACTGTTAAATCAGGATGACGTCTTAGTGTACATGTACTTAAAAACGACTACCATGACACTGCCGATAACACATGTGCGTTAATTGAAAACTGAACGTGCCCGTTACTTACTCAAGTAAACAAGTCCATTTGCAACAACGGGTAAGGCAAAAGGTGATCCGCCGTTAAAACTACTCTGACAGATAACTTCATCACCAAGCATTAATGGAATATTATGTAAAAGTCCCAAAGATATACACAGATCTGAACTGTGTTGAATTCCAACATTGTAAAAATCATATAACCCGTCGGAAATTGAACACAACGCTTGCACTTTTATTCCACAAAAGCATTCTATCGATTGAGAAAAATCGATCGAACTGAAAGACAACTGCCGGAATAGGAAACTGAAAATCTAGGACTGAAATACAAATAACATAAATTAAAATGAAAACACGTTCACAAGACGACAATGTAACTTTGGAAGGAAGGGAAGGTATAAAGTCAATAGATTTGGATAGTTTTTCAAGAAAAAACACACCACGGCACGAGAAGACATACTTGTATCATAGATCACAAACACCAACAAACACACTAAATTATAAAAACATCAAAAACTTTAAAATATTAAATCAAGCATGAATGTCACTTTCAATAATTTCCGTTTTTCTACGGTCGTTATTATGTCACCGGACGTAATTGCAGTGCGGCCGTTGATGCACCTACGATTATAAAACGTCTTTCGGTCTCTAAATTTCATATCAACAATTGAACCCGTAAACATTGGATGAGTTGAGTGAAAACATGTTTACCAAAATGAGTGTATTGTGATCTGCACTTCGGTCAGTTATTAACCTTCGAAAGAAAAAAAACTAGCTTAGTTTCATGACTAAAACAGAAAAAATCATACCATTATCCAATACTTGACCATCAGGAACCGCAACAGACGGATTGTTGTCGCTGAACACTGTTCCGACCTGAAATGGCACTAATTTTACCATCTGAAAACTGATATGTGACTGATGCTCATGGAAAATAGCGGGCGACGGTATTCGCCCATGAAACGCTCCACATCCTTCACCCCAATACCAACGTCCAGGTTTCCAGAACCGTGGGAAGCTGCGCTGGGGGTACACATGTCAAATTTCGGAAAAAAAGCAATTCAAAATCACAAAGGAGCAAGACCTGCTGCTGGCCAGCCATAGCATCGTTCGCATGAACCTCGTACGTCCTGACCACCACGCTGTCACTCTCGTCCGCGATCGTCGGCGTCGTCGACGCCACGGCCGTGTACGTCACCATCGGGGCGGCCGGCTCGTCGTGCGACAGGAACTCGGTCGGATCCTGCGATCGTTGCGGCGTTTAAATCAAGAATTTTTAGTTTTGTTTTTCACGTATTTGTATTTTTTGTATTTATTGTATTTTTGATGCAGGATAACAGCCATTTCCAACATGTAACTTTTCGGTTTCAACACACAATCCCCAGTTTACTCCGTGTTATTCCAGTTTTCTGAGCGTTGAAAAAGTACGCCTACAAGCCACGTTAAATCGAGCTGTGAAAAAAAGAGTTTCCCTTGAAAAATGACAACTGTTTTACATAAAAACGTTTTTCCCGGTGTAGCATGCAGTTAAAGCCACCTGGGGGTATAGAATACGAATGTGTTCGGGCATCTATGGAGCAGAGAGAAATTTTTCGTCATGACGTCATGATATACACGACGAAGCAATTTTAAACTCAAA